>SKCR01039797.1:0-124822 GCA_019454045.1 Zanthoxylum bungeanum
GAGTGAACCAAGAATGACACTCCGTCCCAGAGTATCATTGAGAGGGAAATCATTGCGTCTCAATTGATCGATCAAATGAAACACATGTGTGATAACAGTCTGTCCCTCGTCAAGTTTAGAATGGAACAGTTCCTTTGCTACTCTATGAACCAAGACCTGTTATTGGTTCATGAACGATTCACGGAGTTGTGTCATCATGCTATAAGCGTCATGCATCTCAAAGTATTGCCTAATAAGTTTAGAAGCCAGAGAACTGAGAATGTATGATTCAACCTTAAATCATCATCTTTCAATTTCTGTAAAGTCTCAATCTCTTCTGGTGATGCATCTTCAGATATAGCAAGGGGTAATGGACTTTCCAAAATATATCCCAGCTTCTCGGATCCGAGGACGATCCTCAAATCCATATCCCAGTCTAAAAAGTTCTCAGCGCCCTTGAGCTATTCGTAACAAGCATACGAGCAAAACGGTTTTTCGAAGGAGCCGCCATTGCAAATCTATCAAATAGATAGCGAATAAATGGTTAGCAGACAAAACGGTTTCATATAATATTATAAGCATTAAATAGATCTTGGATTTTTAATCTAAAAATGTCATTCCCACTATTTCATGTAAAATTGTAATCCCCAAACATAATACATAACAAGCAATAATCAAATTTAATACAATAGTGAAAAGTGGATCCCATGAATATATTTCAGCTCACAGCTTTGGTACGTTCTCGCTTACGTATATTCATTAGGTAGACAACTCATTGTCAATCAATCACTAGTGACTCATGGGTTCTGGTCCTGATCATTTTTTGTTGTGACAACTTTGGCACATTCACAAGGAGGCGTATCATGGTTAAAATTGTCAATGATAAATTCAAGATACTTGCATAACCTTGACAACTTTGGCACGTTTAGGATTCCGCTTTCGCTTGAATTTACCTAATATCACAAATATATCCGACACAGATAAATTCCTACCGGCTATATCCTCACAGTTTTGGCAGGTTCTCGGATATAGTCGTAGATTATTTATCCATAAGCGATATTGACAAGATAGACCAAGTAACATGCATCAAATACATATTAAATATAAAACATTATTAACAATAGGGATTTTCCGCAAAATATGTTTATCACTTTATTTAATCAAATTAAATAAATACAAGCATGCATAAAACAATGATTAGATTAAACATTAAATTTAAAGGCATAATCATATCATGTGTTCAGAATCAGACTCGCTCTGATACCATTTTGTAGGGGATTTTATGGGAAAACGCAGCGGAGCGTGGAAAAACAAATTTTTTCGATTTCAATAATTTTTCTCGGGCAATTAAAATAAACTTATTTATTCTAACTACTCAATACTTAAAAACTGATTATTTTTTTCCCAAAAATCATATTTTCTCATATTGGCCGTGAGACCCCAATAGTTTGCATCTTGAGTATTTTAGTCGTAATTTGTCAAATAAAAATTTAAGTGATTTCAAATCACTACCAAAATGATTTCTACATATCATATACATCAAAATACAGATCACAACAAAACACCAATTTTTCTTCAAATTGCCGAATGGATGTCCAAGTTGTAACTATTTGCATTTTGGTCTAAATTTGTTCAAAATAAGTTTAAATGATTTCCAATCAACACCAAATCATTTGTACATTTTATATACATAATTATTCAACACATATATGAAAAGCCCCAATTTTGGCGGAGGTTATGAACCCTAATTTCTCAAATTAATTAAATTAATAAATTAACCAAAATTAACACAAATCAATACTTTAATCTAATCTCTATAACACCAAACAAGTCTCACCACTTTGAAACAACTCAAGAACAATTCTAGGTCATCAATGAGTGGCCTAACAACTCTAGAGTGATAACAAGATCAACAAACGATCAAAAGAAAGCTTATACACCATTTATAAGCTAACTTTATTAAACATACAAGCAAATATCTTTCATTCATGCTTCCAACCATCAAAACACAAACACAAGAGAGTAGAAAAACTTATGAACTACACATGTTGTAGCCAATAACAAAAGGAACACGTTTTCTTCTAATAGAAAGTTGGAAATACTTACTTAAATCCAAGCTTTCTTGATTTTTCTTATTGATTTCTTTTCTTTTTTGCTCAACACTTTTGTTTTTGGTTTTTGGTCTCTTGAACTTGTGTGAAGCAAAAAGGAAAAAAAAACCTTAAATACATAGGTCATGGTCGAGTTTGGCTTTGAAATGCAAATAGATATTTTCCAAAACTTTAATCAAATTAAAGAAGTCAAATATCATTTGATAACCTCTACATTAAATGAAAAGTCAAACATTTACACTTAAGATATTTCCTAACATAATATCAACATAGATATTTCATATTTTAATTACTTTAATCATTTAACAATTAAATAATTAATTAATTAATTAAATACAAATATCTCAAATATATGTATTATATTTACTTTAAATATTCTAATTACATTTATTAATGATGTATGTCAAATATCATAATTTGACATTTAATTAATGTATATTTAAGAAAATCATATATTAAATACAAATACACATTAATTAGGAAATGACCAAAAGATCTATTTGTGTGTATTTTTCGTTTAACCATTAAACGATTTATAAATAATCAATATTATTCATAAAAGTTGCTATAGTGCTCTACGAGTATATGTCATTAGTGAGACACTATAGGTTCACACATATCCGTCTCAAAATCCAATTTCGTGTACATAATCTACTCACCCGTATATTATGACGACCACAGATAAACTCACTGAATCCATATAGGTCGAGGTCATTACATACTTATAATCCCTCCATCACAAGTATCCAGATTATTCTAGAGATATAGATATAAACGTCAAATCTCTATAGATATAATCACGTCGATGTTTGTATTAGCAATCTCTTAATAACACTTAGAACTCACTTCTACAGTGTACCACGGGCCCATGGATTTAATAGATTGCTAATACCATTTTGAATACCTATGCTCTGTACACAGAGCTGACAGATTCTATCTTGACAAACGTGAGATATCCTGAGGATCAGTCCACACCCAACGGACAGACGGAAGTCTGACCTAAATAGGTCGATGACATGACTGCCATCAAAGTTTGGAGGATATCTCATATATCCACATTGGTATCTCAAGTCAAAGAATCATTATGCTACTCAACCCGCAAAGATTCTTTTTGACGTTGGTGTAGCATCCATTAAGAATCTTCAGTGAGTCGTTAAGTGTTTATCATATATAAACACCTACATATCTATACGAGTCTCCAAGACTCATGGTTCATTGAGAATCTACCATTGGAATCCAAGATTCCAATATACAATATGTACCAATCTCAACGGGTTTACTTACTGACCAAGTAATGTAAACCTTAACCAAGAACTATTAAAGAAATGATATTGTTATGATACAACTCAATGTCGGTTACGACGCTTTTGCAACTGTATCATAACTAATAATTATAAGGTCAATTACGTCTTTACCATATATAAAGAGATGTTATATAATATAAACTGTTTATTTTATTCATAATAAAATGTTTATATAAGTATTGACAGGGAAATACATAAGAAAATTGGCGCTCCGGGCACCAATCCTAACAGTAACGCCATAGGCCTTAGATTCAGAGACATGACAATGGCATGCATTGGGCGACGGTGATACGTAACGCCTCAATGGCATGGATTTGCACACCTGGTGACCGGTGTAATCACACGCGTATAATGCAAGCGAACGTATTGTTCAAGTAGTATAAAAAGTATCGATCCCACGAGGACTTAAAACCTAAGCTATTAATTTATGAAGCCAAATGTTTACGAGTATCTAATGGATTGATTGTTTGATTGAGTGGTGACTTTAAAATTAAAACAAGTTAGAGAAATATCGCGAAAGTAGATTGAGAAAAATTCAATATTAATAAACTATCCAGAGTTGCGAATCATTCCAATATCTTTTTAAAAATGTAGTGGTTATTTTATGTTTGTGTAATATATTAATTTACTAACCTGGAACACGAAATTCTGCAAAAGCCTCTGTCGATGGTCAGATGCAAATACCCAGTGTAACCCAATTAATCATATGTCTATGTCAACAAAGTTACCTGAATTCATTAAGATTAAGTTCCAATTATGGCTACCCCCGCCCAACAGGTATATGTCTATCCTGTAAGGAATCTATTAAAGGGTTATCTATCCTCAAGGAAGATCGTGGGCTATTAAGTCTAAGGCTGAAACCTAAAATTCCTTTGTCAAGTTTATTTTAAGTTTACCAGATCAATCTTATTAATGGCCAGTTAACAAGAAGCATTAAGCTTAAAACTTAATAAGTAAACATTTATATTACCTAAACTATAAAATAACCCCTCATAAACCGGTGATATTGGAATTCATCACAACCCCAGAAATCTAACTTAGCTACGACACATATTTACGGCTAGTAAAAGCTTAAATTAAATAAAGGACATAAAGTAAATGCTGGAAAGTAAATGCGGAAAAGTAAATGCTGAAAGTAAATGCTGGAAATTAAAAATGTAAAAATAGAATAAAAGAAAATGCTGAGGTTAAAGGATCCACTTTTATTACTACTATTTTAGATATCTCCCTTATTATAATATATTAACTTTGCGTGATATTACCAACCAGCCATATAGGCGGTAACCTGATTAAGTCAAATTTATAATTAATTACCAACCTGCCATATAGGCGGTATCCAAGTTTAGTCAGGTTAAAACCAATTTATAAATTAAGTCCAACCGACCATAAGGCAATATCCTCATTAAGTCAGGTTTTAAATAGTTTATATATTATAATTAAGGGAGATTAATCTAAATATTAGTAATAAAAGCTTTACCTTTTACCCTAGTAGGGGGAGTTACCTCCTCATTACGGAAAAGTAAAAACTGAAAAAAGTAAAGAAAGAAAAGTACTGTGCGTAAAAGTAAATTGCAGAAAGTAAAGACTGAAAAGTAAAGAAAAGAAAGTGCAAATGCGAAAATTAATTACTGAAAGCTGTAAATAAACAAACAATATAAAATCTTCTTAGTATTATTAAGGAATTACATAGAAGAAGGTATGAATTCAAATCTGAAATTCGGCCTTCTATTTATAGGCAGAAGTTGGCCCGTGAGTCGCGACGCGCCGTGATTTACGGAGATGGCGACACGTGGCACGATTGAGTGATTAATTCAATAATTATGCTGATGTGGCGATGATGATTGTTGGCAGCATGTGATGGTGACATGTGTCCGACGTTCGTTAGCATGATTACTGTAATGTTGACATGTGGCAGGCAGTGGACAGGCGCACGTTAGCAGATTCGACTTACGTTTACAGCCGGCGCATTTTAACAAAACTTCTCTGATTGGTCCACGTGTCCCGGCGCACGTTAGCAGACTACGGCGCACGTTAGCGGTCGTGACGTAGGATGCGCGTCGTGACGCCCAAATGATAGTTTTGCCCTTTTTGTTCGTTTTTCACTGTTTTGGCTTTGAATTGCTTCCAGAGAGTCTTGAAACTTTATTTATCAACAAAATAACACAAAACACATCAAAATATTCACAAAACTCAAGAAACTATACATAATATTAGGTCAAATGAGTGGATAATAGTGATACATTTACCACTCATCACACTCCCAATCCTAACATTTTGCTAGTCCTCGAGCAAAACAACAAAATAAAATAACATAAACATCTTTAAAAAAATAAAATAATCTAAACCACTTTCGTAGGGATCACGGTTGCATTTAGCGTATGCAACAAGCCTTTAAACCCCTAGGTGTCCCTAGTGGATGAGTTGTAGTCTCGTGAGGGCTTACATCGACGATACCCACAAACGTCAATATAAAACTAATGCACACAAAAGCAAAAAGACAAGAGAAAAAAGAATAAATAAGTTAGTGACTAAACATGTGAAACTCCTTATCCAAGTTAAGAGTTGTTTTCTTTCTTTCTAAATTACCGAATAAGTAAATTCTCCGATTATTTTTACAATTCTCCATCTACACAGCCAACAAAATATTAATCACCTCATTTTTGCCCACAATAGTCACAAGTGTAGTTGAGAAGAGAGTAATATTTTTGTCCTAAAGTTATATCAGACTTCACATCTTTTTTAGCAATGGGATATTTTTCTGATTTTTCTGATTTTTTTTTTTTTTGTTTTTTTATTATATACAATATCATTCATCCATGTAACGAGCTTTGGGTCAGTGACTCCCAAACCAGTTGGCTTTAGGGCACTAGGTGTTAAGACCCCCTACAGACTTAATTACTCAGACTTCAGATATATATATTTTTTGCAACATCTTTGATCCATGTAGCAAGCTTTGGGCCAGTGGCTCCCAAACCAGTTGGTTTTAGCGCACTAGGTGTTAAAACACCCCTACGGACTTAATAACTCGGATCTCAGACCTTTTTTTTTAATCCCATCACTTATTTAGATGCTTCCTCCAAGTGAACTTTGGAGTATCCTCGGGAAATTTTTTTAGGGTACGTGGTCAGTACTAGAGGCATTGAGGCCAATCCTTAGAAGATCAAGGCAGTGCTAGACCTGAAATCACCAAAGACAGTAAAAGAATTGTAGAGCTTGACTGGTCGGGTAGCAGCGCTTTATTGGTTCATTTCTAAGGCCACTAATAAGTGTCATGTCTTCTTCCAGCTTATCAAGAAGGTAAAGAAAGAAGTCGAGTGGATGAGCGAGTATGATGATGCTTTTCATTAGCACAAATGGTACATGATCGGACCCCCAATCTGGGCCAACCAATTTCGGGTAAGATGTTATTTTTATACTTAGCTATTTTAGAGCATGCTGTAAGTTCAATATTAGTACAAGAAATTGATAAAATTCAGAGGCCGATTTATTATTCTACAAGGAATTATTAGTTATGAAAACTCGATACTCGGCCCATGAGTCGATGGTCTATCATTAGTTACAGTAGCTAGGAAGTTACGTCTATACATTCAAGTTCACCTCATCGGGGTATATACCAACCACCCACTTAGACAAATATTGCATAAACCTGAGACCTCGAGTCATCTAGTAAAGTGGTCGGTAGGGCTTAGTTAATATGATCTACATGCCCCGAGTGTCAATCAAGGGACAAGCTCGAGCTGACTTTGTGGAAAAATTCACCGGGCCCCAAGTCATGGTAGTCGGGGAGGATGAGGAATGGGATTGTTTGTTGATGGGTTGGTCAACTCACAATGATGTAGGGCTGGTGTCATCTTCAGTAATGGCGTGGCGAGGAGTTAATTTACGCTTTGAGATTTGTATTTGAGGCAACTAATAATGAAACTGAGTACGAGGTGATCTTGACCAGTCTTAGGCTCTGTAAGCCGATCAGGGTTAGAGATGTGGTTGTGTAGAGTGATTCGCAGCTGGCCATCTAGTAGTCGAGTGATGAGTTTCAGGTAAAAAAGTTGCTTGAAAGAATGTGGAAAGTGACATTTGAGTAGGTCGGTCGGGAGAGCAACCAACATACATATTCATTGGCCCGACTAGCATCATCCATCAAGTCTAAAATCCATCGGGTCAATCCCTGGAGATCTTTAAACCAAAGAGTGTGAAATTCGAACCAAAGAGTGTGGAAGGTTCAAGTGTGATGGAAGTAGAGGTTGAAGTTAAGCCAACTGGATGGACTCGATCAAAAAGTACTTGGAGTCCAGGGATTTACCAGGGGACAAGAAAGAAGTAAGCAAGCTAAATTATTGGAGTGCCCGTTTTTACCAGATAGATGAGGTACTTTAAAGAAGAGGCTACACAATATCGTATCTGAGGTGTCTGTAGCTCGATGAGGCTAATTATGTGTTGAGGGAAATCCACGAAGATATGTGTGGGAGTCATGCTGGTGGGAAATCTATCACCTACAAAGCACTCAGGCAAGGGTTTTACTAGTCGACGATGCATCAAGACGGGCTCAGTGTAGCTCGAGCATGTGATGGGTGTCAGAAGATTGCTAATATACCCCAGCAACCACCCGAATAGCTGACGATTATGTCAAGTCCTTAGCCCTTTGCCTAATGGGGTTTGGATATTCTTGGACCACTATTTATGGGTAGGGGTCAGGCCAAGTATGCAATTATGACAATTGATTATTTCACCAAATGGGTGGAGACCGAGCATTTGTCCACCATAACCGAGAAGAATGCTACATAATTTGTAAATGATAATATAGTCTGCCGGTTCGGGATTCCCCGGGCCATCATCACGAATAATGGGAAGCAATTTGACAACTCATGCTTCAAGAAACTCTATGAGAACCTCTAGATTACTTAAGGTTTTTGTCACCTGCTCATCCGAAGTCTAATGGGCAGGTTGAGGTAACAAACAAAACAATCAAGAACAACTTGAAAGCCCATCTCGGGTCCTACAAAAGCCTGTCGGTTGAAGTACTACCAGAAGTCATGTGGGCGCACAAGACAACTTACAAAGTCTCCACGGGAGAAACCTTATTTTCATTGGTCTATGGGTGCTAGGAAGTTATCCCAGCAGAGATCGGGATGACGAACTATCGAGTCTAGTACTTTGAAGGAGAACAGAATGAAGACCTCCTCATGCATCACATTGACCTAGTTGAGGATAAAAGAGAGAGATTGACGCTCAAAGTGGCCGTCTATCAAAAAAGAATGGCTCGTTTCTACAACAAAATGGTCTAGGTGCGAACCTTTCATCCCGGGGACTTGGTCTTTATGTGGGTCACTCTGAATACGAAGAAACTCAAGGAAGGCTCCATATGAGCAAAATGATAAGGACCTTACAAGGTGGCAGAGGTCATCAGGTCGGATGCCTATCATTTAGAGCAGTTGGATGGCACCCAGCTCTCAAAAAGCCTTGGAACACAGAGATATTGTAGAGGTATTTTCAATAGAGCCTCACTTAAAATGATCCATGAAGAGTTGTAAGAGAGGCAGTAGATCCCTAAGAATATAAATAAAGCTTTCCCTTTATAAAATATACTTGTGCCAATATGCACTTGTTCGTTATTTGAATGGCAAAGACTTTTTTAATATTTTTTAGAAATACTCGTGATCGGAATCAGCAAGGTGCAAGACAAGCGTGAGGAAAGCGTGCACTCCCATGGCACACCAACCCAGTGACATTATCAAAGGACTCAGGCAAGAACGTTAATACCCAAAGTCTTGCACCTTTGAGGATAGATCAAGAAGACTTGTGTGGTGTTTGGTGACTCGGGCATCCAAAGCACGCTCGACAAGAGGGTTGCCGTGGCGCTTGGTGCCCCAAGTGTTGGACAATTATGACCCATATCATCACTATTTGTACAGAACATGGTGTTGTTGTACAAATTAACTGTGTGACAAAGGAAACTGCTATTTTATCATTTGTAATTGGATTACTGAGATATATAAATGATAGAAGTCCATATGATTAGTACCTGATTAATAAGATATGAGACAATATTAATCCACTAAGGTTTAATCATTAAATATCACTAGTCGTAGTATTATCGAGACTAGACATCGATAATGCGGAATAGACTAGTATTGCACTTGTGCGTGTTATGGGAGCATAACATCATAGTTCTTGTAGGCATTGCATTTTTGCATGTGAAACCCGATGATGAGCCTCTGTTGGAGGCACTACCTTTTTAGCTAAGGATATTGCGGGAAACGGAGGTCGGAAGGGGAATTCAGAATAAGTACGTCATCAAGTTCATTTCACAAGCTCACTGTCTTCGTTAGTGCTGCGTTCGTTACTTCGTTCGAACGTCAGGCAGATTGCGGACGTTCGTGTAGCATTCGAATTGGCGTTCGAACGGCGTCGGTGTTTCTGGTTTTGCTGCTAGCCTCGCACCCCAGCCCGATTAACCCACCAAAGCCCATAAAACACATCCCAATTAATAAAACACATTTAAAACACATGGGAAATTAAATTAAATCTTAATTAAATTAAACATTAAATATTAAATAAAATATTTAAACCATTTACCAATTAAATAAAACACAAAATATAATCATACCTAATGAAGATGAATCAAATATATTAACTTCCTAACTAAACAAATCACATACTAAATTAAAAAATGTCATGCCTAATTAAAATCAATCATAACAAATTAAAGATATTGACTTCCTATTCTAGCCAAGATTTGTCCCCCTTCAATCTTTGACTTTCCTTGCTCAACACCAAATCAAATCCTCCTTTTAATGCCAAATCCCTTCCTTGTGAGACAAGGTGAAGCCCTAACCCTTCTCTATATAAACAACCCCTAACCAAAGCCATCCCACTCCTAGTTCACGCCCATCACAAGAAAAAAGAAGAAAAGAATTTCCAACCCCTAGCTCATACACATAATATACACACAACTCACAAGAGAAAAGAAATAACCCCAAGCCTTCATATTAAAAGCACCTTCACAAACCAATCAGCCCTACACGTCCATAAACCTCACAAATCTTCTCCACTCCAAAACCGAAGATAGCAGCCCCTAAGCCTCCACACATTACCGAAAATTACACCCCATAAACACCTTAGATCACCGAAAAATTAGCCCCAAAACAGTCCTCACAAGTACCGAAAATCACAGCCTCATACAGTCCCTAAAAAAACTTAAAAATAGTATATAAAAACTGCATTCATAATCCTTAAAATAATCACACAAGACTGCACTAAGAACCCACACAAAGACTTGGAACAGTCCGTTAAAATGTCAAACAGGTGACCTGAACAGTGAGCAGCAAAACAGAGGCCGAACAGTAGCAGAACGGAGTTCAAACTGCAAGCAAAACAGCAAAGTGGTGAGCTAGGACGCTAAACTAGTGAACCAGAGAAGTTGAGGAGCTGTACCCTTCCGACGTCCGTGAAACGCAAGCCTGAAAGTTGGCAAAAAGGTTAGACCTGAGGGTATCTTTCACACTCATTTTTTGTACTATTTATTAAATATTGCTTGCATGATTGTCATGTTGAAATGCATGTTGTGGCCCTTGAGTAGATGAATATGCATGGATTGTGAGATGTTGTATGTTGTGGCTGTGGAATAAAATGAGAGATGTGTCAACTCTCGCGGTATATCGGATGGAAACCCGAACATAAATTTCATAGCCGATTCCGAATGGACGGTAATATGATCTGTACTCGGGACACAACTCCACGTACCGTTTGAGTAAACGGCACTCTCTTTTTGTTTTGTGTTGCTTTGGTTTATTTACTTTTCGTCATTTGAATTTTGCATGTTGCTTATGTATGAATGATTCAATCGAACGCATGGGCTTAGTAAGTGGAATGAAAGATCCCCTATGGGGAGAGGTTTAAAGCCCTTTACCACGATACTTTGCCGCGCCGGTTGATGTGTGTTCGGTTGAATGCAATATACGTTCAATCGGGCATACTAAGTTTGACATTATTGCGTTTAATTATCTGTATGCATGACTTAATCGAGCGCATGGGCTTAGAAAGTGGAATGAAAGATCCCCTATGGGGAGGGGTTAAAGCCCGTTACCACGATGCTATGCCGTGCCGGTTGATGTGTGTTCAGTTGAATACAAGATACGTTCAATCGGACACACCAAGTTTGATGTTATCGCTTTTAATTCTTGACATGCATGATTCAATCGAGCGCATGGGCTTAGTAAGTGGAATGAAATATCCCCTATGGGTAGGGGTTAAAGCCCTTTACCACGATGCTTTGCCGCGCCGGTTGATGTGTGTTCGGTTGGATGTAAGATGTGTTCAATCGGGCATACTTGGTTTGATATGATTGTCTTTATGTTTGCATGCATGATGTGATCGAGCGCATGGGCTTAGCAAGTGGAATGAAAGATCCCCTAGGGGGAGGGGTTAAAGGCCTTTACCATGATGCTTTGCCGCGCCTCGCATTGTACTATTCGCCATTTATGTATTGCGTCCCATTTCATGCATCATGTCTGTTCTCGTTCGAACGCGTTTACGAACGCAACTCGAACGCGCAAACAATTTGCCTTATCATGCATCAGGTCCCATTTCTGTTCGAACGCGTTCACGAACGCCATACGAACGCTAGTATTCTGTTTCATTTCTGTCAAACGCGTTCACAAACGCCATACGAACGTGAGCATTCTGTTCATTTTCTGTTTGAACGCGTTTACGAACGCTACTCGAACGAGAACCTTCTATTTACCGTTCGAACGCGTATACGAACGCTGTACGAACGCCCACGGTAAACAGATCCTCTTGCATCACATTACGACATGTCCATCTTAGCACATAGTTACCCCTTTTTTTACGTTATGCATTGGTATTACCTCTCTAGTTGTCTATTTCTATTATGCGCTTAAATATCTTTTCTTAATATGCATGCTAGTAAGAATGCTATTTGTTTGCGCTTATGTGTCCACCAATGCGTTCATTAACTTGTATACTTGCCGTATGATAATCCTTATGTATGCAAATTGAGACATAGATTACATACAAATAGGATGTATGCAAATTCGAATATGTGTTACATATAAATTTAGATGAACTTGTTGATGTATGTATGTGGATTTAGAAGCATGATATTCTTAGAAATAAGTGTTACTTAAGCCTGATTAAATTATTATATAAATCCTTTCATTACAAGTGGCATAAGTAAGGGACCATTCCGAACCCAACGGTTTGAGGTCTTCCCTTGCGAGGGGTGAGTGCGGCCTTAAATCTCATTTTCCCGGTTCACACCGGGTGGCGACTCCATTATTCTCCGGTTTAGTCCCCCGTGACTACTCCGTACTCCCGACCGGGCCGCGAGCCCGGGACAGCATGCGTCGCCCAGTTCCTGTGTTTCCACAGTCTGGCGACTCCACTGGGGATAGAGAATCGGCCCCGAATATTGTCTTGTAATGATTGGATTTATGTTTTAATTGACCGTGTCTATAGTGGATAAAATGGGGGTTTAATCAAAGGCATTTTAAGGCTAGGTAATGGTTTGGTTGTCTTCCTTCATTCACTACCTTTCTAGAAGGAAAAGCTGTGAAGGCACCTATATGGCCATCTACTCGTAGCCTATTGCGATGGACTAATTTGAAGGACTCGTTGTTTATTCCTGACACCAAGCGATAAGAGTCTAAGAGGCTTGGGTATTTAAGTGAGCCTCGCTCCACCTTCCCTCTGGGGAATCTACAACGGGAAATCCATTTGACAGTCCGTCACACACCATAGCTCATTGGCACGTACCTTAGTGTATAAAAAATGGTGCGCTCACTTGGTCGCTCGAACCCTTGAGTGGAGAGACCTAGTTATGGGCCATCCTTCACGGTGAGAGCCTTTGTCTATACTCCTACGAACCCACCCATAGACCGGGTTTGCATGGTTAAAGTAACAATTATTTCCTTGAGTATGTGCTAGTGGACCATCCTCATTTGGATGCAGTTGGACCATTGTCAGAAATGCGGACTTGCTGGGCCAATTAAACTGGGGCGAGTTCGTACCTTATGACCATTGGGCCCAAAGCTTCTGAAATATTGATGGGCCATTCTGTAGAAATTATTGTTGTATGTTTGCATTATCTTTCTTTGTGCTTATGTTCGGAACATTACCATTTGGATTTAGTTGGGCTCCTTGCCATGAGATGTGTACTCGTTGGGCCATTTAAACTGGGACGAGTTCACTCCTATGACAGTTAGCCCAAAAGCTTCTAAAATTATAACGGGCCGATTTGTTTGAAAATTTTAGTTGATTTAGTATGTTATATATGTTACATGCATCTCATGCACCCCATGCATACATACATCATGTTAACCCTTGTGTTCTGAAAGCCATCATAGATTCCCGTTGGGTTAGAAAAAAGGGAAGACTCACCAAAATACTGAGAACAGACATGAGTGAATCAGATATTGAGGTATCCCGGATAGATCAGTTGGAAAATGGTTTCGCCAAGATTACTGAACAATTGCAAGCCTTGACTACTGCCATGACAAATATGGTTGTACCCCGTGCTGGGGGAAATTCTGAGAATGTGAGGCGTGATGAGCCTTCGAATGGGTTGGGGGATGACGTCCCCACTTTTGATGATGACATGGCAGAATATGCAGCAGGCAGAGTGATTGGGTCTCAGGCATAATTCCAGAAGCTTCGGGATCAGGTTGAAACAGTTACCCGCAAAATGAGGGGTAAGAATGAGGATTTGTTAGATTATGAGGCAATGACGTTCGGAGAACAGCTGCCAGCTCAGTTTGAATTGCCCGACATGGCCAAGTTTAATGGGAATGGAGACCCAAGAGTCCTTCTGCAGCAATATGTCTCAGTCATGAGTTCAGTGGGCCTATCACAGCGCCAAGTCCAAAAGATGTTTGGGATGTCACTCGAGGGGGCACCTGTGGTTTGGTATCATAGCCTTAAGAAGAAGGTTAAGGAAGATTGGAGAGAACTAGCTGATGCTTTTCTGAAGCAATATGTTACAGACTTAGAGATTGACTTGTCACTCCGTGATTTGGAGAACACTAAACAGAAGCCAGAGGAAAGTTTCAAAGAGTATGTGGATCGCTGGAGAAGCCAGCTTTTGAAAATGCAGACTCGGCCCTCAGAGAAGGACCAAATCAAAATGATCCTCAGGGGCACCAAGCCCTCTATTTATGGTAAGCTGAGGAGGATGACTTCGATGATTTCTGATTTTCGACAGTTGAGGGAAACTGTCATGGATATTGAGGAAGAAGAGGCTGAAAATAGAAAGTTCTATGGCCAGAATAGGCGGACTTTTGGGGGGTATTCTGAGACTAAGCCCGCTACTGTCGAGGTTGTTGCCATCAGGACCCGGCAATTCTCAAACCTTGGTAGACCTTTGTCGAAGGTATTTGAAAAGTTACAGGGACAAGGAATCTTGAAACCCTTAGAAGGCAAGCCACTTCCGCACCCCCCACCACCACACATAAATGTGAACCTTTATTGTCACTTCCACCAGCTACATGGCCATGACACCGACAACTGCACCCGCCTCAGGCATGAAATTCAAGATCTCATAGATTCCCATAAAATACCCAACCCATGAAAAGAAACCCTCAACCACCAAGCTTCTTACATGGATGACAGTGAAGAACCATAGGCCGAGGAAGAAGGCAATGCTGCAGATGATGGAGATGTTCCTCCTAGTCTATTTGATCCAGTTTTTTTTAAATGACATTGATTTTGTTACTTGTTCGAACTCTTTTCCTCAACAATAATAAAGACCTTCATTTCGCTGAAACTCTTCTGCAATATGAGTATATTTGAGAAAAGTATTCAACCTTGGTACTATGGAATCCAGTGATGAACACGGGGAACCTTCGAAATAAGCAAACAGAAAAGATAAGATAGACATTCAGAAATTGGGAAATAGAGCCAGTGAAAATATCAGACTTGGAAGGGAATTAGTTCACCGAGCCGATCAACGTAGACAGATTGAAGAAGTAGCTTTTCTGAGGAAGATAAGGCTAAGCAGTCACCAAGAGAATTGACGGAAGACCTAACCCGACGGGATAGGAACATTTATGCATGCATACACGTAACGCATTTTGCATCCTTTCGTGTTTGTTCTGTTTTGTAATAGCATGTTTCAAAGGAGAAAAAAAGAAAGCGTCGAATGCAAGCCAACCAGAAGCAGTAACAGTACAATGTCAGCAGTCTTCAGGAACGAATCACATGGGCGAGGCCCATATCATCAGTATCAGTTTGGGATGAATCCTGAGGGTCGAGGCCCACATCAGTATCAGTCTGGGGGCGAGGCCCATATCAGTAGCATTTAGGGCCGAGGCCCACTTCAGCATCAGTTTTGGGGATGATTCCCAGGGTCGAGGCCCACATCACTATCAGTTTTGGGGATGAGTCCCAGGGCCGAGGCCCACATCAGTATCAGTTCAGGGGCCAGGCCCACATCAGCATCAGTATCTGTTTAGCCGGGAATGGCACTCCAAGAATGGAAACACAGTTCAGGAATGGACAAGACGGGAATGTCAATCCAAGAATGGAACAGAGTTCAAGAATGAACAGGCCAAAATGGCAATCCAAGAATGGAACAAAGTTCAAGAATGAACAAGCAAAGAATGGCAATCCCAGAATGAAGCAGAGTTCAGGAATGAACAAGCCATGAATGGTACTCCAAGAATGGAAGCACGGTTCGGGAATGGACCACCTTACAAATACAGTTCAGGAATGAACAAGCTGGGAATGGCACTCCGAGAACAAAGCACGGTTCGGGAATGAACCACCTCACAGTAACGGTTCGGGAATGGACCACTTTACAGTAACAGTTCGGGAATGGACACCTCTCAGTAACGGTTCGGGAATGGACCACCTCACGGTAACAGTTCGGGAATGAACACCTCACAGTAACGGTTCAGGAATGGACACCTCACAGTAACGGTTCGAGAATGGACCACCTTACGGTAACGGTTCGGGAATGGACCACATCACAACACGGTTCGAGAATGAACCAGGGGTCGCAGCACCTCACCACCCAAATCAACTCAACACGTGGAAGTCAAGTGGCAGTTGGCGAGCCAGGTAAGTGAAAATGCATTGCATAACTTTGATAGGATTGTTCATTGTTGCACATTACACAAGTCCCATCAAAGTGGGGGCGACTGTAGGCATTGCATTTTTACATGTGAAACCCGATGATGAGTCTCAGTTGGAGGCACTACCTTTTTAGCTAAGGATATTGCGGGAAACGGAGGTCGGAAGGGGAAATTCAGAATAAGTACGTCATCAAGTTCATTTCACAAGCTCACTGTCTTCATTAGTGCTGCGTTCGTTACTTCGTTCGAACGTCAGATAGATTGCGGACGTTCGTGTAGCGTTCGAATTGGAGTTCGAACTGCGTCGTGTTTTTTCTGGTTTTGCTGCTAGCCTCGCACCCCAGCCCGATTAACCCACCAAAGCACATAAAACACATCCCAATTAATAAAACACATTTAAAACACATGGAAATTAAATTAAACTTAATTAAATTAAATATTAAATATTAATAAATATTTAACCATTTACCATTAAATAAAACACAAAATATAATCATACCTAATGAAGATAAATCAAATATATTAACTTCCTAACTAAACAAATCACATACTAAATTAAAAAGATGTCATGCCTAATTAAAATCAATCATAACAAATAAAGATATT
The DNA here is from genome assembly GCA_019454045.1 of Zanthoxylum bungeanum. NCBI lineage: Eukaryota > Viridiplantae > Streptophyta > Magnoliopsida > Sapindales > Rutaceae > Zanthoxylum > Zanthoxylum bungeanum. The sequence goes on from SKCR01039797.1 coordinate 17,086, forward strand.
GACTTCCTATTCTAGCCAAGATTTGTCCCCCTTCAATCTTTACTTTCCTTGCTCAACACCAAATCAAATCCTCCTTTTAATGCCAAATCCCTTCCTTGTGAGACAAGGTGAAGCCCTAACCCTTCTCTATATAAACAACCCCTAACCAAAGCCATCCCACTCCTAGTTCACGCCCATCACAAGAAAAAAGAAGAAAAGAATTTCCAACCCCTAGCTCATACACATAATATACACACAACTCACAAGAGAAAAGGAAATAACCCCAAGCCTTCATATTAAAAGCACCTTCACAAACCAATCAGCCCTACACGTCCATAAACCTCACAAATCTTCTCCACTCCATAACCGAAGATAGCAGCCCCCTAAGCCTCCACACATTACCGAAAATTACACCCCCATAAACACCTTAGATCACCGAAAAATATAGCCCCAAAATAGTCCTCACAAGTACCGAAAATCACAGCCTCATACACCCCAAAAAAACTTAAAAATAGTAATATAAAAACTGCATTCATAATCCTTAAAACAATCACACAAGACTGCACTAAGAACCCACACAAAGACTTGGAACAGTCCGTTAAAACGTCAAACAGGTGACCTGAACAGTGAGCAGCAAACAGAGGCCGAACAGTAGCAGAACAGAGTTCAAACTGCAAGCAAAACAGCAAAGCGGTGAGCTAGGACGCTAAACCAGTGAACCGGAGAAGTTGAGGAGCTGTACCCTTCCGACGTCCGTGAAACGCAAGCCTGAAAGTTGGCAAAAAGGTTAGACCTGAGGGTATCTTTCACACTCAGTTTTTGTACTATTTATTAAATATTGCTTGCATGATTGTCATGTTGAAATGCATGTTGTGGCCCTTGAGTAGATGAATATGCATGGATTGTGAGATGTTGTATGTTGTGGCTGTGGAATAAAATGAGAGATGTGTCAACTCTCGCGGTATATCGGATGGAAACCCGGACATAAATTTCATAGCCGATTCCGAATGGACGGTAATATGATCTGTACTTGGGACACAACTCCACGTACCGCTTGAGTAAACGGCACTCTCTTTTTGTTTTGTGTTGCTTTGGTTTATTTACTTTTCGTCATTTGAATTTTGCATGTTGCTTATGTATGAATGATTCAATCGAACGCATGGGCTTAGTAAGTGGAATGAAAGATCCCCTATGGGGAGGGCTTTAAAGCCATTTACCACGATGCTTTGCCGCGCCGGTTGATATGTGTTTGGTTGAATGCAAGATACGTTCAATCGGGCATACTAAGTTTGACATTATTGCGTTTAATTCTCTGTATGCATGACTCAATCGAGCGCATGGGCTTAGTAAGTGGAATGAAAGATCCCCTATGGGGAGGGGTTAAAGCACGTTACCACGATGCTATGCCGTGCCGGTTGATGTGTGTTCGGTTGAATGCAAGATACGTTCAATCGGACACACCAAGTTTGATGTTATCGCTTTTAATTCTTGACATGCATGATTCAATCGAGCGCATGGGCTTAGTGAGTGGAATGAAAGATCCCCTGTGGGGAGGGGTTAAAGCCCTTTACCACGATGCTTTGCCGCGCCGGTTGATGTGTATTCGGTTGGATGTAAGATGTGTTCAATCGGGCATACTTGGTTTGATATGATTGTCTTTATGTTTGCATGCATGATGTGATCGAGCGCATGGGCTTAGCAAGTGGAATGAAAGATCCCCTATGGGGAGGGGTTAAAGCCCTTTACCACGATGCTTTGCCGCGCCTCGCATTATACTATTCACCATTTATGTATTGCGTCCCATTTCATGCTTCAGGTCTGTTCTCGTTCGAACGCGTTTACGAACGCAACTCGAATGCGCAAGCATTTTGCCTTATCATGCATCAGGTCCCATTTCTGTTCGAACGCGTTCACGAATGTCATACGAACGTGAGTATTCTGTTTCATTTCTGTTCGAACGCGTTCACAAACGCCATACGAACGTGAGCATTCTGTTTCATTTCCGTTCGAACGCTTTTACGAACGCTACTCGAACGAGAACCTTCTGTTTACCGTTCGAATGCGTATACGAATGCTACACGAACGCCCACGGTAAACAGATCCTCTTGCATCACATTACGACATGTCCATCTTAGCATATAGTTACCCCTTTTTTTACGTTATGCATTGGTATTACCTCTCTAGTTGTCTATTTCTGTTATGCACTTAAATATCTTTTCTTAATATGCATGCTAGTAAGAATGATATTTTGTTTGCGCTTCTGTGTCCACCAATGCGTTCATTAACTTGTATACTTGCCGTATGATAATCCTTATGTATGCAAATTGAGACATAGATTACATACAAATAGGATGTATGCAAATTCGAATATGTGTTACATATAAATTTAGATGAACTTGTTGATGTATGTATGTGGATTTAGAAGCATGATATTCTTAGAAATAAGAGTTACTTTAAGCCTGATTAAATTATTATATAAATCCTTTTTCATTACAAGTGGCATAAGTAAGGGACCATTCCGAACCCAACGGTTTGAGGTCTTCCCTGCGATGGGTGAGTGCGGCATAAATCATCTCATTTTCCCCTGGTTCACACCGGGTGGCGACTCCATTATTCTCCGGTTTAGTCCCCTGTGACTACTTCGTACTCCCCCCGCCGGGCCGCGAGCCCGGGACAGCATGCGTCGCCCAGTTCCTGTGTTCCCACAGTTCTCATATATTTAAGTATTTGATACTTATACAAGTGTGATAGGAGGTTGTGTTTACCGATGGTACGGAAACAGCTTCGCTCTGGATAGACCCCTCGGAATCCCATTGGTAGTATGACTATGTGTCTATGGGAGTCCGAATCAGGGTAGGTGTATTTGGTCTCAACCTGAGACTTGCATCGCTAATACTTGCGACAATCAATATACTTTTGTTTTGGTCGTCCGAGGCTTTAACAGGTTCCGTGTACGCCTCTTCTGGGTTTATTGAGAATCGTAGTGTATTGGGTGTGATGTCAAGATGGAAGTATCACTTCAGCCATATGAAGATGATGATCACGTAGGATACATAATTATCCGATTATAGAGACTAGTTACCAGTGATCCGATATATGCTTCGTACGGGACAGACACAATTCCAGCCCTAGGCCTAGCATGTGACATCTAATAATACTGGATCGTAATACGTAATTCTACGTATACTACGCCTGAAAAAGATTACATATTCCTTAAAAGAATATTTCTGGAGAATTGGGTAGGCACGGGGCTTTGCTAGAAGCCAACCATGTCTTGTAAATCGGTAAGAATGTGGTACCGGGTACGCACGTGTTCGGATAGTCCGATACCGGATTTACTACCAACATATCCAGGGATCTCATGGGTCGCTTCCCGAAGACTCACCCAGATGACGTTTGACTCGAACATAATTAATCTGGGATTAATTAGAAGAGAGAGAAAATTAATCTAGGATTAATTACGGCTAGAGTTTATATCTGGGATAAAATTCAATTTGAAGAGAGAGAACGATTAATTCGAAATTAATCGATAAAATAATATATTCGATATATTAAATTAAATTAGATTTCAGGAATCGGAATAAAATTGGAGATTTTAATTCGGGTGAACGAATTAATATAGAATTAATTCGCGAGCGACTTTAATAGTAATTTTTTCTAAGCATAATTATTTAATTAAATTTGATTTAATTACGTCGCAACAGAAAATTCGTTAATTCAGAATTAACGAACCCGAGCCTGGAATGTGTTTGCGGGCCCACTCGGATTTTGAATCAAAGTGGGGCCCACACCTAGTCACACATCACTAGTCAACTTTAATCACTTTATTTGATAGAAGTTGGTAGTGGTTGGTAACTTGTAAATTACACAAGTTAGACTTTGAAAGACTTTTACTAACTTGATTTTTTAAATGATTTTTGATTTTTGAAATCAATAATACATTAAATAAAATTGGAAACTCATCTCACTCTCCCATTTACACACAAAACCGTGACTCTCTCCATCTCTCTTTGCTTCTCACATGGCCGAGAGTTGTAAGAAGAAATAATGGGATTTTTGTTGCAAAAATCTTCATTGCTAGCACATCAAAGAGTCAACAAATGTGATAGGGAAACTACTCCCATGAGTTTGGAATTCATTCAACAAGCTTGGAAGCTCAACATACATCAAAGAGAGGAGCTTGGAGCAACTTCTCAAAGGAAAAGTTTTGAACTCTTCACCTACATCCATTCCGATCATTGTAAGTATTTCCGCTACTTCTTTTGATATTCACATGATTTTATACTTAATGATCTTGGATCTTGTTCTTAGGGAACCCAACAATGGTATCATGAGCCTAAATTAAGCATGAAATATTTTAGGGTTCTTAATCTTGAATTTGGGTATTTTTGATTTGAGCATGATTTGATCAAATTGTTTGTTTGAGTATGCTTATATATTGATAACCTCGAGTTATACATGATCAATTTGATGAAAAATTAATTGGATTAATTTTTCCCAATTCATTAGGCTTGGCCGAATAGACTTGGAACCATATGCTCTTGGTGATTTTTGATTTTAAGCCATTGGATGTGTTTAAAATGTTTGGATATATTGATTTGTGATTTAATTGGATTGAAATCAAAATCGGATATAAAAAATCCATCATTGCCGTGAGCTATTGGAAGCATGTTGGGATTGATTTTGCTTCAATTTGTGTTGGACATAAGTTGAATAATTAAAGCATGATTAATTAGTGTAATTGGTGTTTTGGAAATATTAATTTAACTAATTAATTATGGCTAATACACTTTAATTAAATAATGTGATATTTGGAATATTGTGATTAAATTAATTATGCTTAATTTGGAATTAGGGCTAAAATGTTGTATTTGGGCTTAATGGGCTTGGTTGGGCCAAGTATGGTTTTGGATAATTGGTTGGATCTAATTGGGCCTAAAACCATTTCCATAAAGTCCCAATATATAATTGGGCCTTTAAAATTTAATTGGGCCTAATGGACCAAAATAATTTTGTGGCAAAGGGTGATTCCTTATTGGGCTTTGGTTGCCAAAGTCCATGCCTTATAAATTAAATTGAAAGCACATTGGACTTTAATTAAATTGACATTGGATATTAATTGGGCTTTGAGACCCATTAAGATTAGATTTGGAATCTAAGTCATAAAAGCACATTAAAAAGTGTAATTATTTAATTTGGAATTAAATAAAGAATTAGTATTGAATACAAATTAAATTGGATTTAATATTGTAGTTTGATATAATTCAAGAATTCGTACTTTGAGTACTTATTCTTAAACGAGTTGGACTCGCGCAAATCAAATCGTTGTTTGAACATTGGATGGTCATTAATTAAATATTAATTAATTGGATTAGATTAGATTGATTGATAACATGCTTTTTGTGAATACATGGATGTGATGTATGAATAATGTATATCGGATGGACATTAGATGGTGAGGGCAATTTTGGAAATTGTTGTAATAAATTTAGAATTTATTTAAATTGGACCTGCGTGTCCAGCCTTTATCTCTCGATTCTTTGTAATTCTCTTCTCACCTATTCCCCTCAATGTAAATGAGGTTTCTTTAGAAGTGTTATGTAATTGGGTAGAAGTAAGAATAGTGCTAGCCGGGGGGAGGAAATGGAGTAATTTGTTCTAGGAACAATTTGTGAGATATCCATCCGCATATCATTCTTAATTTATTTACAGCGCCTTATTATGCTTTTAGAATGCATGCTTAAGGGTGTATGATAAGACCTAATCAAAGATAATTAATTGGTACCAATTACGCGAAAAACCCTCAACAAATATTAAGTGTTTTCCTTCCATTGAATGATTCATTCTCAAGATCCAAGATTGGCACTGGTTTGTTGGCCAAAGTCAAGACCTTTGTCCATCACGGATGTGTTTGAATCATGAAGGCTTTGTTCCATATCGCATGTCTTTTCCAAGTTGTGTTTGTTGGCCAAAGTCAAGATCACTTCTTGTCCATCGACATCGATTACGAAGCTTTCCAAAGTCAATGGGTCCCGCTTAACTGGAATCATTAAGCTTGTTGTGCCAAAGCCAAGGCTTAGTTGATTCAGAGGAAAATGTTAGGAAAATATATTGGATATATTGGCATATATATATTATATATGTTTCGGACTTGGAAGTCCACCTACTGGATCTAGGAATTGGATAAGATCCAATTGATCTTAGAGATCTACCTAGTTAAGTATCATACAATTTGTTGGCCAAAGTCAAGATTGTGTGTTATTTAACGGGATCCTAGCCCACTAGGAAACTAGGTTTCCCGAGTACTCCACAGAGGGTTAGAGGCTCGCCGAAAAATAGTGGGAGGCAAGTATTAAATTTATAATTTCGTTTAGATATTTGCCAATATGCGTTCATTTCATTTTTCGTCATTAATTTATAATATATTAGTTGGACTAATATTTAATTATTGTACTGTATTCAAACTACTTCATTTATAGTTGATTATATAATTGGATTATAGTAATCAATATATTTGAATTTAACCAATCAAATAACAGTTGATTACATAGTTAGACTATAGTAATCATTACATTTGATTATACCTGAAATCGTTGATTGGATAGTTGGACTATTGGAATCAAGATAACTGAAAGATTAGCGTTTAGAACAAAATCCTGGGAACTGATAAGTTATTCTATTTGATAGAGAAACATCTTGGGCCTGAGCCCGGAGTTGAGCAAATAGTCGAGCAAGAGTTTTGGAAGACTCATGGTGATGATAACTTTAGTGCTCAATCCTTTATGCTTAATGCAATGACACTTTAATTTTGTCATCAAAACTAAGGATTAGATCCTTATACCATGATGTCGAAATTAAAGATCTTCATAGTTCTAATCTTAGATCTTAGAAGTACGAATTGCAAAAGAAGTTCTTTCGCTCGCGTATGTCAGAGGGTACATCTGTCAAGCACTATGTGTCGCAGATGATTGCTGACATCGATCAGCTAGGTTAGCTGGGCATTACCGACATGGCCGAGACTACCAAAGATTTGATCTTATAGTCTCTACCCGAAAGCTGGGGCAGGTTCATTATGAACCAAGAGAAAACTCTTGTAGAGTTGATGGCTATGCTCAATGAGGCAGAGCCAGAGCTTCTAAAATGGGCAAAGACAAAATCGTCACAGTCTTCTAGGAAGACAAATGACATATCCCAAGATGTCTACCTAAAATGTGGCAAACGGGGTCACTGAAGCGTGACTGTCGTATGGACAAGGCAGACATGAAGGAAGTGAAGGCGGGGCAAGGCTCCGGCTTCAAGCATGTTTGTCATAAACATGTTCACTATTAGTTTCAAAATTGGATTTTTGATACTAGATGTGGTACATAAATATGTACTGATGTGCAGAATCTGCTGATTAGCAGGAGACTGACTTCAGTTGAGATCTACCTGTGAGTCGAAAACGAGGCGTGAGTCGCTGTTTTAACCGTAGGAACTACCATTTGGGCATGTACTTAAATTAGGAAACTGTTATAATGTACCTAGTTTGACTAGAAATATTATCTCTATATCTAGTATAACTTGTTGTGGGTATACCTTTATATTCTATAACACTAAGTGTTTTGTTTATAAAGATGATATTGAGATAAACACATTAGATGTGAATAACAGTATTTATATTTTGAATATAAATAAATCTCAAACATATAACATGACAAACAAATAGCTCAGACTGAATTAATCAGATGAGACTTATTTGTGGCATTGTTGTCTGGGACACATTAACAAGACTCATATATCCACACTTTCGAAGAGTGGGTACTAGGACGGATTTGCTTTTAATTCAAATGATGTCTACGAATCTAGTTTACTTGGTAAAAGTGCAAGTGTCACCGATCTGTTAGCCCTCGTTCATAGTGACGTAAGTGGGCCCATATCTAGCTAGGCTAGAGGTGGATATGAATACTTTGTAACCTTTACGAATGTGGCATCACGTTATGGTTATGTGTTTCTTCTGAAACATAAATCGGAAACTTTTGATAATTCAAAGAGTTTCTACAAGAAGTATAAAAACAGACCGGCAAAAGTATTGAAACATTACGGTCAGACCGTGATGGAAAATACTTAAACATATAAGTTTCTCGATTACTTGAAAGAGTATGGTATTCTTTCACAGTGGACTTCTCCCGGATAACCTCAATTTAACGGTGTGTCCGAACAGAGAAACCGAACCTTGTTGGACATAGTAAGGTTAATGATGAGTCACTCTGAGCTACCAATTTCCTTCTAGGGATACGCATTTAACAGTGTAATACTTATTTTGAATAAGGTTCCATGAAAATATGCTAGACATACTTCATATTAGATATGAACATGAAAGAAACTAGGTTTCTCATTCCTGAAGATTTGGGAATGATGGGCATATGTTTGGATGATACCAAACTAGAACCCAAAATTGGATAAGTGCCTATTTGTAGATTGTCCTAAGGAAACCAAAGTATAGTACTTATACAACTCACAAGAGAACAATGTAATTGTTGCTCTCCATGCGGTTTTCCTAAGAGGAATACCTATATGCAGTGGTAAGTGGGAGGAAAGTAAAACTCGATCGAAGTAATACTGTTCCAGACACCGATTCCTTAACGGAACACAAACAGTTCATCAGGGATGAAACTATACCACAATCTTCGAATACACAAGAATCACGTAGGTTAGAGAGAGTCAGAAAACAACCTGGGAGGTATGGGTTTCTGATCTCACCTCGTAAAGATGTCAATCTTATTGAGGAACACGAACCGGCTACGTATGAGGAAGTGATACAAGGTATTGACTCCATATTATGGCAAAGTGCCATGATGTCCGAAATGAATTCCATGTATACCAACCAAGTTTGGATACTGGTTGCTGTACCGGAAGGCATTGTGTCTATTGGTACTATATGAGTCTTCAATGAAGACATACATGGATGGCAACATACAAACGTACACAGCTAGACTTGTACAGAAAAGGTATCGTCATCAACATAGTGTCGATTACGACGAAACATCTTACACGTTTCCATGGTTAAATCCATTTGGATAATGCTTGCCAATGATGCATGTTTCATTTATGAAATATGGCATATGGACGTCAAAATCGCTTTCCTTAAACGGAAACCTTTTGGAGGATGTTTGCAACATCCTGAAGGTTTTGTCATACCAAAACAAGCAAACAAGGTTTGCAAGTTAAGTCGATCCATTTATGGATTGAAGCAAGCATTACATTCTTGGAACCAGCGTTTTGATGTAATCATAATGGTATATGATTTAATTCAAAACGAAAATGATTCTTGTGTTTATAAGAAGGTTAGTGGGAGCGCACTGACAATGATTGTCCTATATAATGATGACATATCCTTTCTTGGAAATGACATTCACATAATACAATCGGTTAAAGCTTGGCTTTCATGAAAATTCTCCATAGAATACTTGGGAGAGGCAACCTTTATTCTAAGAATAAGGATCTACTGGGATAGATCTAAAAGTTGTTGGCACTCTCCGAGAACTCGTACATTGAAATATATGTACGCGACTTGGTGTCTCATATGCTTTGAGCATATGGAGTCACAATCAGGCCAATCCAGGTGATGGTCACTGGATTGATGTTAAGAACATCCTTAAGTATCTTTGACGAACTAAGGATGCTTTCTTAAGCTATGGAGAAGGAGAACTTGAAGTGACTGGGTTCACCGTTGCAAGTTTCCAAACCGAAAAAAACGACTATAAGTCGTCATAAGGGTACTATATAGTTTGAATAATGGAACAGTGGGCTGGAAATCTTCCAAGCAAGATACTATTGCCGAATAAACAACAAAAGCGGAATATTGATGCAGCCGAGGCAGCAAAAGAAGCATTTTGGATCTATATAATCCTAATTAGATTAGGTGTAGTTCTGTTAGCGGCTGAGCTAGGCTACAGCACATGCTAAAGAATTAACGGTCTCATCAATGATCCAAGTATGTACTTCGACTCATTTCATCTGATTCGTGAGATCATACATCGTGGCGATATGATGATCAAATAAAGCGCATCAGATGATAACATTGCAAATTAACTGACGAAAGCTGTTTCTCAGCAGAAGTTTAAGCGATCCATACATAGTTCAGGTGTAGGACACTTGAGTGATTGGCTATAGGCCAAGTGGGAGATTGTTGGACAATTATGACCCATAGCATCACTATTTGTACATAACATGGTGTTGTTGTACAAATTAATTGTGTGACAAAGGAAACTGCTCTTTTATAATTTGTAATTGGATTACCGAGATATATAAATGATAGAAGTCCATATGATTAGTACCGGATTAATAAGATATGAGACAATATTAATCTGCTAAGGTTTAATCATTAAATATCCATTGTCGTAGTATTATCGAGACTGGACATCGATAATGCGGAATAGACTAGTATTGCAATTGTGCGTGTTATGGGAGCATAACATCATAGTTCTCATATATTTAAGTATTTGATACTTATACAAGTGTGATAGGAGGTTGTGTTTACCGATGGTACGGAAACAACTTCGCTCTATATAGACTCCTCGGAATCCCATTGGTAGTATGACTATGTGTCTATGGGAGTCCGAATCAGGGTAGGTGTATTTGGTCTTAACCTGAGACTTGCATCGCTAATACTTGCGACAATCAATATACTTTGGTTTTGGTCGTCCGGGGCTTTAACAGGTTCCGTGTACGCCTCCTATGGGTTTATTGAGAATCGTAGTGTATTGGGTGTGATGTCAAGTTGGAAGTATCACTTCAGTCATATGGAGATGATGATCACGTAGGATACGTAACTAGTACTCTTAAGTACTGCAGTCATCGGAATAATATGACTAGGTCATGATTATCCGATTATAGAGACTAGTTACCAGAGATCCGATATATGCTTCGTACGGGGCAGACACAATTTTAGCCCCAGGCCTAGCATGTGACATCTTATACTGGATCGTAATACGCAATACTACGTATACTATCCCTGACAAAGATTACATATTCCTTAAAAGAATATTTCTGGAGAATTGGGTAGGCACAGCGTTTTGCTAGAAGCCAACCATGTCTCGTAAATCGGTAAGAACGTGGCACCGGGTACGCACGTGTTCGGATAGTCCGATAACCGGATTTACTGCCAACATATCCATGGATCTTGTGGGTTGCTTCCCGAAGATTCACCGATGACGTTTGACTCGAACATAATTAATCTGGGATTAATTAGAAGAGAGAGAAAATTAATCTAGGATTAATTACGGCTAGAGTTTATCTGGGATAAAATTCAATTTGAAGAGAGAGAACGATTAATTCGGAATTAATCGATAAAATAATATATTCGATATATTAAATTAAATTAGATTTCATAACGGAATTAAAATTGGATTTTAATTCGGGCGAACGAATTAATTTAGAATTAATTCGCGAGCAACTTTAATAGTAATTTTTCTAAGCATAATTATTTAATTAAATTTGATTTAATTACGTCGAAACGGAAAATTCGTTAATTCGAAATTAACGAACCCGAGCCTGGAATGTATTTGCGGGCCCACTCGGATTTTGAATCAAAGTGGGGCCCACACCTAGTCACATCACTAGTCAACTTTATCACTTTATATTGATAGAAGTTGGTAGTGGTTGGTAACTTGTAAATTACACAAGTTAGACTTGTGAAAGACTTTTACCAACTTGATTTTGTAAATGATTTTTTGATTTTTGAAATCAATAATACATTAAACAAAATTAGAAACTCATCTCACTCTCCCATTTACACACAAAACCGTGACTCTCTCCATCTCTCATTGCTTCTCACATGGCCGAGAGTTGTAAGAAGAAATAAGGAGATTTTTGTTGCAAAAATCTCAATTGCTAGCACATTAAAGAGTCAACAAAGGTGATAGGGAAACTACTCCAATGAGTTTGGAATTCATTCAACAAGCTTGGAAGCTCAACATACATCAAAGAGAGGAGCTTGGAGCAACTTCTCAAAGGAAAAGTTTTGAACTCTTCACCTACATCCATTCCGATCATTGTAAGTATTTCTGCTACTTCTTTGTATATTCACATGATTTTATGCTTAATGTTCTTGGATCTTGTTCTTAGAGAAGCCAACACCAAGGTAAACATAACACATATGGTTTGAAGCCACTTGTGAGACACTACGGTAGCCTCGAGTTTGCATAGCATGAGGGGTGATATTTCCCCCATGATGTTTGCCGCCCATAAATAGAGTTGGAGGTACATAGCACGGGGAGGGCCATGGGCCTCTGTAGCATTTATAGCCTCGGGATTTGCCTAGCATGGGGAGGGGAATGCCCCTATGACGCTGGCTATCCCTTTTCGGATATGTAGGAACATAACAGCGGTCCATAGTAATCGTAGGCCTTGCCAACCGCCAAAAGCCGATGCAGTGGCAGAATCGTGGCAGAGCAGAGCCACCAGAGGCCGCCATAAGCTAGTGCAATAGTAAAAGAATGAGCTAATTTGATTGATGGGATTGTGGGCAGTTGGGCTGTGGGCATAGTTTCGGGAAAAACACAAATTGCCGATGAATTTCATTTTTTTACTGTACTATTTCGGATTTTATGATTTCATAATTCATTTTGGGATTTTATAAACCCATCAATAAAGTTTCACCTCGTTCAAGACATTTTTAATATTTTTTCGTAATTTCTAAACTTTGATTACTTAAAAAATAAAAATTTATTTTTCGGGACTCCGAATCGAGTTTCGCTTTCTTTCACACATATCCTTTCATTTTTCTCTACCCATGTAAAAAAATCAGCCCTAAACACGAAAATCAAATTTTGGCCCAAAATGGGGTGTTGCCCATGTGATAGCCTTGCTGTGGGGGGTAATTTGGCTTAGTGTATTTTCATTTTTTTACCGTACCATTTCGATTTTTTTCATACCATGATTCATTTTGGAATTTTATAAACCCATCAATAAAGTTTCACCTAGTTCCAGACCTTTTTAATATTTTTTTGTAATTTCAAAAATCAAAATATCTAGGACTACCCTATATATAGTTGTTGACAATTGTTTATTAAAAATATCAATAGATAGTAATATAACATTAAAGAAAGTGTAAATGAATATACACAACCCTTATAACTGGGGATTGTAAAATTTTCCCGAGTTGCAAGGGCCAGTACATTAGGGTGGAATAAAATGATAATTTTCTATATCCATCGGTTGAATGGGTCGAGTATGAGCATTTATATCATTGATCAAATAAAGATAAAATTTTCGTGTAAACGGAGACCCGCGGGATCCAGTACATTAGAATTAGATAAAATGATAATTTTTATACTCGTTTATTGAATGAAACGATTACCAATATTGACATCCTCATACCATATCAAACCCGTTATCATCCTTACTTATAACTACTTTTTTAAGTTTAATAAATTAATTACGTTTTACTGTAAACTCTATAGGGTTCATCAATGTTGTAGCATAGTACATGGTTAGCACAGAAATCAATGACCATGTGATTTAGGATTTGTTTTAGTCGTCTTTGATGCACACATTTAAGATCGTTGAAGAATTCAATGTTCAAACATTCAAAATGACAGCTAACCATGATGAGGAGAAATATCAACAAGTCAATTAGATTTAAAAGTCATGGCCACTGTCCTGATTAAACATTAATTAACAACTAATTAAATATTCACCCTCATTCTTCTAAAAGTCAAACTGCAAAGTCTTCCTAAACTATTTTCCAGAAAACTATTTTTAATGTTTATATATTAATTAAGTTTGTTTTGTTTTTCATTCAAAAGATTTGCTCTCCATGTAGCTGAAAATGAAAAAAAAAATTGTAATTAATATAGAATTATCTAGGTTTGAGAACTTGAGTTCAAATTTCTAAAAACTCAAGTCCTATTAAATACATGAGAATATGGATATATGAATGGACATCTCTCGAATATTAGAATGAATAGATTTTTGATCTCATACTAACATTATATACATAAGAATATGGATATATGGACAGACATCTCTCGAATATTAGAATAAATAGATTTTCGATCTCATACTATAAATATAATTATTTAGTTTCTCAATAAATTTGAAATTGTAATATATCCATAAAATTGTAAAAAAAAAAATCATAATAGTCGTAACCTACAAAAAGAATTTATGAAAAGTGAGGAAACATTTTCCAACCGTGCGCCAAACAAAAAAGGGATTTGAGTCTAATCAAATAATTCAGAAAAAGTAACTGTATTATTCAACGTTATATCATTTTAATTATGAAAATTTGCTTTTACTTGTCATTAAAGATTAAACAAACCACCTATAATTAACCTACAAATTATTTTTAGTTGGCCAAGCGACACAGAATTTTTCTGTTCTAGAAGCCGGCATATCTCTTAAATTTTTATTTTCAATGGAACCACGCGGTTCTAATAATTTCCACAAGGAATTCTCAAGTGCGTCGGTATTGGACCTTTGACTTTTTCCTCACCAAAATACCCCTACTTACATTGGTAGATACGTTAGTTTTTGAGTTCAATATCAAATTGTAATGGACATTTTGGAACTTCAAACAATTCAAGAAATATCAAGTAGACTAGCAGCATATATTGCTCGAGTTACCCACCAAGCATTCACATTCGTTAGAGGGAAAATTAGGCAAGTCTAGTGCACTAACTCATCAATTTTGAGGGTGGTGTGTTAGGTTAATATATTGTGTGATTTTATGTGGCCTTAATAAATTTAATACGTCCCATTATTTTAATTTAAATTTTTAAAAATAATTGATGCATCAAATCACAGAATATGATTAATCTAACGCACTGTTAAACAGTTGTGACATACATACTAAATTTATATGAAATTTATAGATTAATGATCAATTCTTCTTTTGCCATTGTCCCCCGATAAAACCGTGACTTCCACCTCCATGTCAACCGCCCCAACGCTACTATAAGCCAGTGATTCCACATCACAATAGTCAATCACCGACTGATCTTGATCAAACGGTAATAAAGCATGTATCCAACTAAATTGGATCCAATAGTCATAATCAAGCGTCAACAAATGAATACACACTTACACTTGGTACTTTATCATAAGAAAAATACTGGACCGACCTTAGCGAACCCCACACACATATGCACATAGGCATATAAATAATTAAACCCCAACATTGGCGCTTTCAATATTTCCCATTTCTCAAAGCAATAACAATAAAATGAATCGCTTTCAGCAAAACTGCCAGCTTCTTGCTCTTCTTCTCCTTGTGATGATTATCTTAACTCCAAGGAGTGAAGCAGCAAGATGGAAGAGCTTTCCAAGTCCTTCAAGCAAAAGCCAACAAGTCTCTGACTCTTTATATGTTTCTGCTCCTTTTGACAGCAGCCAAGAATTCGAGTCAGTGAAGCGTAGGGTTCCCACAGGATCAAATCCCTTACACAACAAGCGACGAGTATGAAGGTTTCTGGAAAGCCACCTCCTTATGTTATTAGTTTCTAATATTATTAATATGCTGAGGCTTGACTATTATTTATATTACATATACATAGCTAGAATATTTTAGAGATGCATGTACAGAAGGTCAAATGAATGTTGATTTGAATCTAGATAGTCGTATAAGCATTTGCTTTATTAGTTCTGTAATTGCAATTTGTTGGTTTAGGGTTCATTTAAATCCCATATTCAGAAATGAATATTTTTTTTATGTAAACATAATACAGAGATGTTCATTTTCCCTGGATCTGTTATGTGATATTGAAATTAAAGCACATATATCAAATTAGATAAGTCATTATCTTGGTAACCTTAGTATACATAACAGATTAGCAGCTATAACAATCAAACAGCTGCACTGAAATCAAGAGTGCTCGGGGTTTCAAAATGACCCAGCTGTGAGTTTGATTGATGCTTTCTTATTTAGTACTGTCCATTTCATTATCACTCATCATCATCCTGACCCCAATATTAATGGATTCAGTAAATATTCATTATTTCATACAACCACCATGCAATTAAGAGAGGTCACAATTTTTATTCAGAATGGAATATATGTTAATTTGCTAATTTATTATTTTCGGTCCACACTACACACCAACCAAGTCCACTGAAACCAGCTAGAGCAATTATAATATCACTTCTTCTCATTGTTACTTGTCCAAGTCTTTTTCAAATCGAATCATAAAAATTTGTAATCTTAACGAAAAACTTATGACGTCAAATTTGTGACATTAGCAGAGCCGAAACTAGGAATTTCAGGTCTAAAATATCAAAGTGGTAGAGGTAGCTAGAGAGGTTGAAGTCTAAACTAAGTCCAGAAGTTTGGGTGGGGTAAATTTGTTGAAGTTTAAAGTTATAAGGACAAAATGTGCAGGTTGACAGTTTACAAAATGAATTTGGATATAATATTGAATTGAATTGTGTTAATATTTTTATAATTTTTTATTTTAATAAAAATATACTATTAGAATTTAATAATATTTAAATTACTATCTAAAAACTACGAATCGTAATTTATTAAAAAATCGGTATAAATCTTAACACTATACCAAATCCAAATCTTTACCAATTGCATATATAATATCAACACATTGATGGGAAGCTATATTTGGCATTGTAAATTGAAATTTGAAGCCCGAGCCTAACAGGATAATTGTGCTTGAAAGAGTTGAATATGAATGTGATGTTGGGCATTTGATGCAATTGATTGCATGGGAAAATGAGCTGTGGTCCACTGCTTGCAAGTGCCCATAAACGTTTCAAGTTTGTTGAACAAATTATTACGCAGCTGAAAATTAAAATTAAAAAACACCTTATTTTTATCAAGTCAAATCCCGACGCTCCATTACCTGCACTTCGCAATTCACATTTATATAATTTTTTTTTTAAATATTGGAAATCATGTCGTCAAATTGGATTTAATACGGGCTTAAGTAGATGAGAAAATCTAAGGCTACTTCAGGTTCTTACAAATGTACTCATGGACTTGAACTCATGGCCTGACAACTAAATTCTAAGTCCTTTACCACCAAATCATTGAGAACCATATTTATATGTTGTTGGTTACTATATAAAATGTAAATTTTAAAATTTGTGAATCTTTGTTTAAGATGCATGGCATAAGAATTTTACTAATTTTACATTCGTTATGGAGACCTAACATAACCCTATTTATTAACTTAGTGTAATATCGATTGACGAAAAAATAAGAGAAACATGATTAAGAACTTTGGACATGTCTAATATATACCTTTAGGTATCTGGTGGAAAAAAAAACACTATTAAAAAAACAATTTTCCATGACTGTTTATAATTGTCATAAAAGTCATTTTATGATAGTTCTAAAAGTGTCATAATAACTATCTTAGACTCGGCCAAAGTTCCGGTTCGAACTTGAAACCAAAATGGAACTAGGGGTGTGTAAATTTTCGGGTCAACCCATGACCCGATCCGACCCGCGCGAGTTTAAAAAAACAAATTAATGGTTTTTCGGTTTAATCCGACCCGACCCGAAATTTACGGGTTGGGTCATGGGTTTGATATTTTAGAAACCCGACCAGACCCGACACTAATATTTTTATTATTTTTCTAAAATTTTATTATTTTTCTAAAAAATTTAATATTTTTTTAAAATTTTTACTTTACTTTACTTTTATTTTATTTATTTATTACTTTTAGTCTTGAAACTTTATATATATGATAATTTTCGGGACATATGTAAATAACTATATTTATATTTCAAAATATTAATTCATAAAAAAAAAAATTTATTTTTTTGACCAACCCGACGACCCGACCAATCGGGTTTAACCTCTCAAATTTCGGGTTCAGGTTTCCCTACCCGATCGGGTCTCACAAAATTAAAAAAAAAAACTCGACCCGACCTAACTCGTGAACACCCCTAACTGGAATCGAAGGTTCCGGTTCCTTCCGGTTTAGCTAGGGTTCCACCCCAATCGAACTGGAGGAACCGTCTGGTTCATCCGGTGACAACCGGAATCGTAAGGTTCCAACGATTTACGATTCTGGTAGGAACCGTAAGGCCCAACAGTTCATTATCCCTCAGGCCTTACACTTTTGAATATATATTTTTTTTTGTTTTTTTTTAATAAAATTATGAAATTACCTTTAATAACATTAATAAAACGATTAGTTTTAGGGGCAACTTAAGCATAACAAAATTAACCAATTCTATAAATACCTGATAAGTGCGGTTTATACCCACTTATTATGGCATTCTTAGCCCATTATTTTGTTATGTTTCATGCCATTAATGCCATTTATAGTTTATTTTATGTTTTATTTACAAGAGCATTAATACATGGATCTTGAGACATTTGCACGTGTTTTGGAAACTTTCAGAAGCACAGGACACGCACGGGAGCATCGGAAGCGAGTGCAGTACTAGTGAAGGAAAACCTTCACTGGCGCCGCGGCTCCACAGACTAGAGCTGCGGCGTATGTGAGATTATTATCTCAGCCAAAAGCCGAGAGAGAGAGGGCACTGCAGCGCCATAATCAAGAGTCGCGGTGCCCTCAAGCAAATCCCACCCCCATACATAATGCCGAGACTGAAGCGCCATGGCGCCACTAACCAAGAGCCACAACGCTGCGGGAGTACATACACGCTCGTTCAGATTTAATTATTAGGGTTTTAAGATACCCAATTGTTGGTGTTTGCTAAGGGCCCAAGATCATTAAACAAGCATGAAACAAGTGCGAATACAAATCAACGAAGTTGCGGAATACTCACATCGATCGGTTGAGCGATGCGCGAGGCAACAAAATCAACTTTCGGCCTCCATGGACTGCTCGGCAGTGGCAATTCTGCCTTCCTCCAATTTCGGTTTTTGATGTCATCTTCCAAGCTCCAAGCTTCGTCAAACGATTCTCGGCTCATGGGTGGACTTCCCTATCAGCTTCGCATGACTTCGTAGTGTGCTAGGACTCTCGATTTTGCCACAAAATCGCGACTCTAAGCTTCCCTTTTCCTCTTGGCTCACGGCAGTGAGCTGCCAAAACAAGTGAGAAAACAGCCCTCCATGGGCGAGAGAGAGAGAGATGAGAGAAAGAGAGAGTTGAGTGAGTTGTTCCAAATTTGTGTATCTTATACACAAATGTGAATTTCAAATTCATTTACAATGAATTTGGCTTTCAAAAAGTCAAGCATTTAATGCTCCATCCACTCACATCACTTCCCATCAATCCATCAAGTTGTCAAGTCACATCACTCAAAATGACAAGTGATTTGACGCTTGAAGTGACTGACGATTTGACGCTTGATTTGACTTGCGTGCCGCACTCGAATTCGAAATGCGAATGCGCTCGTAAATAATCTCGGGCTCGGGTTCGCTAATTCCAAATTAACGAATTTTCCGTTGCGTCGTAATTAAATGATTACGCCTAGCGAAATCACTATTCACGTCGCTAACGAATTAATTCTAAATTAATTCGTTCGCCCGAATTAAAATCTAATTTTAATTCCGCGTTGAAATCCAATTTCGTATAATATATCTAAATATTATTTTATCG
This sequence comes from Zanthoxylum bungeanum, assembly GCA_019454045.1. Taxonomy (NCBI): domain Eukaryota; kingdom Viridiplantae; phylum Streptophyta; class Magnoliopsida; order Sapindales; family Rutaceae; genus Zanthoxylum; species Zanthoxylum bungeanum. Next base: position 36,580 of record SKCR01039797.1, read on the forward strand.
ATTAATTCCAAATTTATCGTTTTCTCTCTTTAAATGATATTTTATCCTAGATAAAATATCTCCGTAATTAATCCCAGATTAATTAAAAGTGCGAGTCATACGTCATCGGTGAATCTTCAGGAAGCGGCCCATGAGATCCCCAGATATGTTGGCAGTAAATACGGTCGTCAGACTATCCGAACACGTAAGTACCTAGTACTACGTTTGTACCGATTTACAAGACAAGGTTGGCTTCTAGCAAAGCGCCATGCCTACCCAATTCTCCAGAAATATGCTTACAGGAATAAGCGATCTATATCAGGCGTAGTATACGTGATATTGCGTATGTCGATCCAGTATCAGATGATCACGTGCTAGGTCTGGGGCTAGAATTGCGTCTGCCCCGTACGAAGCACATGTCGGATGTCTGGTAACTAGTCTCTATAATCGGATAACCTGACCTTGTCATTTTATCCCGATAGCTGCAGCATTTAAGAGAACCAGTCCTGTATCCTACGTGACCATCATCTACACTATGATTGGAGTGATACTTCCGTCTTGACATCACACCCAACACACTACGATTCTCGATATACCCAGAAGAAGTGTACACAGAAATCGGTTAAAGCCCTGGATGACCAAAACCAAAGTATATTGATTGTCGCAAGTATTAGCGGTGCAAGTCTCAGGTTAAGACCAAATACACCTACCCTGATTTCGGACTTCCATAGACACATAGTCATACTACCAATGGAATTCTGAGGGGGTCTATCCAGAGCAAAGCTGTTTCCCGTACCATCGGTAAAACACAGCCTCCCATTACACTTGCATGAGTATCATATACCCAAATATATGAGAACTATGCCGTTATGCCATCACAACGCGCACAAGTGTGATACTAGTCTTTTACGCATTTATCGATGTCCAATCTCGATAATACTCTGACTAGGTATATTTAATGATTTATCCTTCGTGGACTGATATTGTCTCATATCATTCTTAATCGAGGAACAAATCATAAGGACCTCCTATCATTTATACATCTTAGTGATCTAATCACAAATGATAAGAGAGCAATCTCCTTTGTCACATAGTTAATTTGTACAACAACACCATGATCTGTACAAATAGTGATGCTATGGGTCATAATTGTCCAACACCAATGACACCAGGCTCCATTATAAATACAACAGTTCATCCAAAACTCAAGGGAGGCGAATACGAGGGAGGCGAATACACAGTACAAAACACAAAACACATACTTTTAGAGATCCAAGGAGGAGGATTGAAGAGTGACAATAGGAGACGAAGGCGGTGACGTCTGAAGAGGAAGAGATTCAATTCGGGTTTTATCTTCTTGTTTCTTTCTTAGAACTCTAATGATTTCCATTAGATTCATGACTTTTTTATCATTGTTTTTATCTTTTGTCATGAACTAAATTCCTTAATTCTGGAGAATGATGTAATAGATGCTTGAACCTTTGTTTTAATTGTTAATTTTATTATGAAGTTTTATTGATTTATTTATATTCTTTTGAGTTTAATGCCTTTTTGTAGGCACTGCATTTTTACACATAAGTCCCTATGATGAGTCTCATTTTGGAGACACTACCTTTTAAGTCACGGAGGTCACGGAAAACGGACATCGGAAGGGGAAATTCAGAATAAACAAGGTTCAATGTTTTCGTTCGTGCTGCGTTCGTGTATGCGTTCGAACGGTAAACAGATTACAGGAGTTCGTGCCGCATTCGAGGAGGCGTTCGAACGGTGTCGGTAATTCTGGTTTTGCTGCTAGCCTCACATCAAGCCCAATTCGCCCAAGCCCACTTAAAACACATATTTAACACATGGTGAAATCAAAACAAATCTAAAAATCACATACCAAATTAAAAAGATGTCATGCCTAATTAAAATCAATCAACCAATTATATTCCCAATCAAATATATATTATTCCTAACTTAAAATATTGTATTCCTAAACCAAGCCAATCAAATATTCAACCTTCCTAATCTACACCAAATCAAATCCTCCCTTTAATGCCAAATCTCTTCCTTGTGAGACAAGGTGAAGCCCTAGCCATTCTCTATATAAACAACCCCTAACCAAGACATGCACTCCCCTAGCTCATACAGATAAGATACACACAACTCACACAAATCACAGGAGAAAAGAAAATAACCCCAAGCCTTCACATTAAAAGCACCATCACAACACACCAAGAGCCCTAGCCACTTAAGAAAATAACAAGAAAGAGTTATCTTCATCCTCACTCTCCCATTGCCGAAATCATACCTTAATATAGCAGCCCCTTTAACACTAAAACAGTAGCCAAATCACGCCCAAACCACCCCCCTACAGTAGCCAAATCACGCCCAAACCACCCCCTATACAGCAGGAAAATACACTTAAAACATCCCCTAAAAAAACTTAAAGTAATAACATAAATAAAACTGCATTCATAATCCTTAAAAGACTCACACAAGACTACACTAAAAACCCACACAAAAACTTGGAACAGTCCGTTGAAACGTCAAAATAGGTGACCTGAACAGCGAGCAGCAAAACGGAGGCCGAACAGTAGCAAATCGGAGTCAAAAGCAGCAGCAAAAGACGGAGAACGACGACTCCAAACAGTGAGACAACGAACGAGAACAGTGAACCAGTGAACCGAAAGAGTTACGGAGCATCCACCCTTCCGACGACCGTGTGCCGTACATCCGAGAGGTGATTTAAAAGGTTAGACCTGAGGGTACTTTTCACACTCATCTTTATTTGATTTTTGTTATTTATTTTGATCGTATTTTACTTATTTGTTAAATCTCGTTGGTGTATGATGTGTGTTGTGGGTATTGGATGAATGAGAGGTGTGTCAACTCTCACGGTATATCGGATGGAAACCCGGACATAAATTTCATAGCCGATTCCGAATGGACGGTAATATGATCTGTACTCGGGACCCTCTTTTGTTTTGTGTGCTTTTGTTTATTTTTCGTCACTTGAATTCTGTATGTTGTTTACTTATGCATGATTCAATCGAGTGCATGGGCTTAGTAAGTGGAATGAAAGATCCCCTATGGGGAGGGGTTAAAGCCCTTTACCACGATGCTTTGCCGCGCCGGTTGATGTGTGTTTGGTTGGATGCAAGATACGTTCAATCGGGCATACTTAGTTTGATATTATTGTCTTTATCTTTTTATGCATGGTTCAATCAAGCGCATGGGCTTAGTGAGTTAGTCCAAAGGTCTTCTATTTGAGAGACGAAGAGCCTAAAAGGCCACCTTTGTGACACTACTTCGCCGTGCTGGACGAAGTGTGTTTGGGTTGAATGTACGTTCAATTGGGCATACGAAGTCCTACACCTTTTATTGTCTTTATTTCATGTTTTGTGATGTGACGCGCATGGGCTTAGTATGTTGGTCTAAAGGTCCTCTCTTTGAGAGACCAAGAGCCCCAAAAGGCCACCTTTACGGCAGTACTTCACCGCGCCCCTTTATTTTGTTGTTTATGTATTGCATCCCATTTCATGCATCAGGTCTGTTCCCGTTCGAACGCGTTTACGAACGCAACTCGAACGCGCATGCATCATGCCTTATCATGCATCAGGTCTCATTTCCGTTCGAACGCGTTCACGAACGCCATACAAACGTGAGCATTCTGTTTCATTTCCGTTCGAACGCGTTAACAAACGCCATACGAACGTGAGCATTCTGTTTCATTTTCGTTCGAACGCGTTATCAAACGCCATACGAACGTGAACCTTCTGTTTACCGTTCGAACGTGTTTACGAACGCTACACGAACGCGAACACACTGAACTAAGACATATTCATCACATGCCATGTATAATTGTTTCTTAGGTGATCTTTTTATGGAACCACACATAGTCATTCATATCTTTGTGCACATAATAATGAAAAGCATGTTTATTCCATTAGTTGCGTCATTTGCCTTAGTCTTGATTTAACGCATTACGATTCATATACCTATGCCATGATGACTTTGGAGTATTATTTCTTGTGATATATCGGATGGAAACTCAGACATAAATTCCATAGCCGATTCCGAATGGACGATAATGCGGTCTGTACTTGGGATACAATTCCACGTATCACTTGGAAAAGTGCTCACATGTATGCTTGTGCGGTTATTATGTATGCTTGTGTTTTTCATGAATATGATATGCTGAATGAAGTTGTATGTTCGTTGTTACTTTGAGGTATTTTCAGGCATGTGTTCTTAGATATGAGATATATGTGAAATGTATGTATAAGTTTTATTTTGTACCCGTGAATTTAGAAGCATGATACTCTTGGAAATAAGTGCTACTTAAGCCTGATTAAATTATTACATAAATCCTGTCATTACAAGTGGCATAAGTAAGGGACCATTCTGAACCCAATGGTTTGAGGTCTTCCCTTGCAAGGGGTGAGTGCGGCCTTAAATCTCATTTTTCCGGTTCACACCGGGTGGCGACTCCATTATTCTCCGGTTTAGTCCCCCGTGGCTACTCCGTACTCCCGACCGGGCCGCGAGACCGGGACAGCATGCGTCGCCCAGGATCCTGTGTTCCCACACTTGTGTTAGCTGGCCACAAATATGATGATACATGTTTGAAATCTATCACTCGAGATAGAGGATTTTGAATAGATCTAGAGAATATAACCTAGGAGTTTTATAGAGTTCGAGAGAATATATAAATTCCTTTGAAGTCGTTAATATAGAATCACAAAGCGTAAAGAGTTGTTAACTATTGGATTTTTATAGAGATATCGAAGTCTATAGATGGTGATATTTTCATTCGGCACTCGAGAGAGAGAGTGGATATTTTAGAAGTCTTGACTTATAAACAATATAACTGAACAATGATTAATTGGCATCACAAATACATAGGCGACAACTACGTGAAATCAGGATCTAGAATCTCTATCGTATTAGTTCCTTCTATCAAATTATTTTTATATTTATTTATTAAAATCTTTATTATTTATTTTCTAAATAAAGTTAGGATTATCAATTGTAGTACTTAGTGCGAGTTAACGCAATCCCTGTGGGTTCGACACTCTAAACTCATTTATACTAAAACTTGACACCGTACACTTGCGGTACGATATAAAATATCACAACAAGTTTTTGGCGCCGTTGCCGAGGATTGTTTGTTTAATTCATATTAATACTGCTACCAAGTAACCTTAGCTTTAATTTAGATTTTCATCTTTTATTTTAGTTGTTTGTTTAATTCACATTAATACTGCTACCAAGTAACCTTAGCTTTAATTTAGATTTTCATCTTTTATTTTAGTTTTGTATTTATTTATTTTATTTTTATTTTGTTTATTGATTTTTTGGTTTTTTTGGTGCTTCAGTGAATGCGAAAATCCACAAGTCTTGACTCGCTCCTGTTTGACCCTGAAATATAAAGAACAACGAGGAGACTAAGGAAAGAAAGGAAAATTGAACAAGAAGGAATGGCAGCTGAAAACATAGAGAACAACCCATGCTAGGTGGCAATCAGAGATCACTTCAAACCGTCATTGATGATACCTATTCTGGGATTGCCCATCAACCAATTAACGCCAAAAATTTTGAGCTAAAACCTGCATTGATCAAGATGGTACAAATAAATCAGTTTGGGGGTTCAGCTGTAGAGGATCCCAACTTGCACTTAAGAATGTTCCTGGAGATCGCAGATATTATAAAGATGAATGGCGTGAGTAAAGAGGCTATCAGGCTATGCTTATTCTCATTCTCCTTACGGGATAAAGCGTGGGACTGGCTTCATTCGATACAGGCGGGGAGTGTCATGACATGGCAGGATATGGCCACAAAATTTCTTGAGAGGTTCTTTCCACCAGCTAAATCAGCTAAACTGAGGGCAGAAATTAGTATATTTAAACAGCTGGAGACATAGACTCTATATGAAGCATGAGAGCGCTTTAAGGATCTACTACGAAGATGCCCACAACATGATTATGCAGATTGGGTCCAGATTCAGTTGTTCTATAATGAGCTGAATGGTTCGAATATAACTGTGGTTGATGCAGCAACTGGGGGAACTCTATTTAAGAAATCAGCTAAGGACGCCTACAATCTGTTAAAAGAAATGGCCATTAACCATTTCCAATGGCCAAGTGAACGCGCTACAGTGACCAAAGTGGCTGGAATATATGAAGTGGACCCTCTTGTGGCACTTACAGCTCAGATTTCCACCTTATCTACTCAAGTAGCAGCCCTGACAAATCCACGAATACCATCTATTGAATCAGCGGCGGCTACAAATATGCAGTTATTGGAAGGAAACTCGAACTTTGAAAAAGTCCAATATGTGAACAATCAGAACTTCAACAGCTATAGAGGAAATCATGTGCCTAACCGTTATCACCCAAGCCTGTCATATGCTCATACAGAGAATGCCTTGTAACCTTCATCTGGTTTCAACTATCAAAGAGCTGAACATAAATCTTCCTTAGAAGATTTCATGAGCGCGTTTGTTGCTAATACTTCAGCGAGGTTTGAGAAGAATGAGACAGGGCTAGACAATATAGAGACACACATGGAAAATATCGGGGCAACAATGAAATCCTTAGAAACACAGATTGGGCAGATTACTTCCACCATGACCAAGCAGTAGTAAAGGGTATTTGGATAAAATGCCACAGCTGCCAAGCTATTTTGTTCATGTCAAAGCAGCCAGTGGATAGAAAAGAAGAAGCTACCATGACCACCATTTGGGTGGTTGCGTCTGGCTGAAGACGTTAAACTTAGCGCTAGCGGGGAGGCAACCCTTGCATTTATTTATTTTTATTTCATTTTTAATTTTGATTTTTATTGTGTGCTACTGTTTATTTATTAGTTTTGCATGCTATTTATGCAGGTAGCACGAGACATAAAAAGCCCGCGCAACCAAACTCTGACCAACATGAGCCTAATCAACTCCATGCACGATAGTGTTGTTCCTTAATCTTTTTTTTTCTTTATAATTATCTTTCATTGAGGAAAATGCAAGTTTTAAGTTTGGGGGTGTGTGCATGTATTTCTGCTATTTATTTATTTTTTGAAAAAATTAAAAAAAAATTAATTCTTGTTTTTAGTCTTTGATAGTAAAGCATAAATCCTATGATGATACTGTTTGTTTATGGGTGAAATTTTGAAACGATAAGTGTCCAATTTACTTTTATCTGATGCCTTGAGTAGTTGATCTATGTTAGACTCATAAGCACTCAATTATAGGTTTTTAGCAGTGAAAACTTAAGTAGTTGACAAGGTGACTAGTTGAAGAAATTCCACGTCGATTAATGACCGTTTGCTTAGATATCTATCTTGATTTGCTAGTGTTATGATGTATGGTATGGATAGAAATAAAAGAAAAAAGTCTCTAAGGAAAGAAAATAGACCATCTATAATCGATAAGCGTGAAACTACATATGGGCGAGTATTAGGACCACCATGAGGAGAAATGCTACCTTAAAGGGTATGTGTGTTGATAAAAAAAAAGTGCAAAAAAAAAAAAAGTAAAAAGAGACAAGAAAGGACAAAAAGAAAAATCATACCATACTTAGTACAAAATAAGGCAATTACAGAGCATAATTGAGATATCTAGGTTGGTTTGACCCATCGATCCCAATTTTTAAACGAAATCATTAAGTTGGCTTACTTAGGAATCAAGCTGTGAATGAACCTTTACACACACACACACAGTGAGTCTAGCTTAGATGATTATTCGGGAACTTGGATCTGAGGCGCATTGCGTACTTTGAAGGTTCTCTAATTTCATTTATAAACTCTCTTTGAGGATAATTTTATGCGTAACTATCGGGACTATGCTTTTGTTATTTTTTTTAATTTTTGCATGATTGTGTGTGAATGACGTTTGTGGGTATCGTCCTGTAAGCCCTCACGAGACTATAACTCGTCCACTAGGGCCGCCTAGGGGTTTAAATGTTTGTTGCATACACTAAATGCAATTGTGATCCATACGAAAGTGGCTTAGTTAATTTAGTTATTTTTATTTGTTTTTGAATTTAGTTTTTATTTTGTCTTTTGCTCGGGACTAGCAAAACCTTAAGTTTGGGGGTGTTTGATAAGTGCGGTTTATACCCACTTATTATGGCATTCTTAGCCCATTATTTTGTTATGTTTCGTGCCATTTAATGTCATTTATAGTTTATTTTATGTTTTATTTACAATAGCATTAATACATGGATCTTGGGACATTTGCACGTGTTTTGGGAACTTTCGGAAGCACAAGACACACAGGGGCATCGGAAGCGAGTGCAGTACTAGTGAAGGAAAACCTTCACTAGCGCCGCGGCTCCACAGACTAGAGCTGTGGCGCTTGTGAGATTATTATCTTAGCCAAAAGGCCGAGAGAAGGGCACCACAATGCCATAATCAAGAGCCGCGGCGCCCTCAAGCAAATCCCACGCCCATACATAATGCAGAGACTGAAGCGCCATGGCGCCACTAACCAAGAGCCACGGCACTACGGGAGTACATACACGCGCGTTCCAGATTTAATTATTAGGGTTTTAAGATACCCAATGACACCAGGCTCCATTATAAATACAACAGTTCGTCCAAAACTCAAGGGAGGCGAATACGAGGAGGCGAATACGAGAGAGGCTAATACATAGTACAAAACACATATTTTTAGAGATCCAATGAGGAGGATTGAAGAGCGACAAGAGGAGACGAAGGCGATGACATCCGAAGAGGAAGAGATTCAATTCGGGTTTTATCTTCTTGTTTCTTTCTTAGAACTCTAATGATTTCCATTAGATTCATGACTTGTTTATCATTGTTTTTATCTTTTGTCATGAACTAAACTCCTTAATTCTGGAGAATGATGTAATCGATGCTTGAACCTTTGTTTTAATTGTTAATTTTTTTATGAAGTTTTATTGATTTATTTATATTCTTTTGAGTTTAATGCCTTGTGTTTGCTGGCCACAAATATGATGATACATGTTTGAAATCTATCACTCGAGAGAGGGGATTTTGAATAGATCAAGAGAATATAACCTAGGAGTTTTATAGAGTTCGAGAGAATATATAAATTCCTTTGAATTCGTTAATATAGAATCACAAAGCGTAAAGAGTTGTTAACAATTGGATTTTTATAGAGATATCGAAGTCTATAGTTGATGATATTTTCACTCGGCACTCGAGAGAGGGAGTGGATATTTTAGGAGTCTTGACTTATAAACAATATAACTGAACAATGATTAATTGGCATGACAAATACATAGGCGACAGCTAGGTGAAATCAGGATCTAGAATCTGTATCGTATTAGTTCCTCCTATCAAATTATTTTTATATTTATTTATTTATTAAAATCTTTATTATTTGTTTCCTAAATAAAGTTAGGATTATCAATTGTAGTACTTAGTGCGAGTTAACGCAATCTCTGTGGGTTCGACACTCTAAACTCATTTATACTAAAACTTGACACCGTACACTTGCGGTACGATATAAAATATCACAACAATACCCTTAATAACATTAATAAAATGACTAGTTTTAGGGGAAATTTAGGCATCACAAAATTAATCAATTCTATAAATACCCCTTCATATTTCATTTTATTACACACCAATATTTTCTATCATTCTCTCAATTCTCTTAATTCTCTCAAATATTATCCAATTCAAGATCTTTATTAATTTCCATGCTTCATGATATTATTTATATTTGAAACCATAAATAAAGAACTTATCTTAAACCTTTAAGCAATCTTCGAATTGTTCCTCGTATAATCTTCAAAGCCACTCATACCTTTGGCCTCCAACGGTATCCACAAAAAGAAGAGAGTTAAGGATTTTGGATTTCTCAAATCCAATATACGTATGTGTCTTTTCTATAGTGTTACCTTAAGAAAAGAGACTTGTTTTACGGCTTATGGAATTTCTTGGGAATATAAAGATTTTAAGTAAATTATTTATTAAAGAAAAATAAAATCTTTTTTTTTTCCAAATCTCAAAGTCACGTTAATGGCAAGCTAAAATGGGTTTTTATAGCTCTTGGTTTGAGTTGGTTTTGATCCCAATCAAATTATGATTAATAAGATAAGGATATGAGTTAATCCTATTGAAATATGAATCTTAATTAATCCTAAATAAAACTACTATTTCCTTTTTATATAATTAAATAAAATTTATTAATCCTAATCAAATTAGGATACTAAAAATCTGAAATTATAATTTAATACAAATACTTTACTTAATTACATTTCAACACCTATACTTTTGAAAATTACAAATCGACCCCTGTACTTTTAGAAATTACAAAACAGTCCCTAATTTGCAGATTTGTACTTTGGCCCAAAAATTTCTGGAACTCAATTTTTATCCATAATTTCTGAAATTATGAATTTACCCCAAAGTTTAAGAACTTAACATTTAAGTCCTAAAACTTAATTCTACATAATTTATCATTAACTCATCAATACTTTAAAGTGTGTGACCCATTAGGTTCTCTCTTATGTTGGCAATATAGATAGTTATAGACTTTATAAGTCTAGATAAAATAATCTAATTGATTTATCCTCAATTAACTCTTTAATTAAGAAATTAATTTCCATAGATCAACTTTCACCAACCACAACCAGAGATGTTTTGTTCTTAGTACTCAATGAAGCACATAAACAACTAGAAGAATGTCTTGTAATACCCTGCCAGAGGCAGGATGCTACCGGCAGGAGACAAAATTGACCCATCTCCATAAGCCTCTAAATTTACGAAAATCCGACAAGATGTATCATAAAACCTGACAACATGGATCTCAGTCCAGCATCAAAATGAACCTGAAATAAACATCATATATTATAACGGACCTCAGGTCCACACCAACACATCAAAATCATCACCTAAGGGCTTCGTGCCTATATAATTTATCAAGGGCTCTGCCCACCACATCATAATAAATCAAAACATTTACTCAATATTACAAACAACGTGCTCAACACGACAAATAAAATATTAATCCCAAATCCTACACTTTCTACAGCTTATCCCAGGACACTTGCGAGGGTGACTACCGCTTGGGTGATCCTCATCTCGAACATGACTTTCAAAGTTGAAATGGTTGACCCATCTGAAAGCCAACCTGCAAAACTAGCAAACTGGTTTGCTGTGAGTTATAAAAACTCAGTAAGTAACCATTCTAATACTACAAACAAATATACAAATCAATCATATTAGTAGTGTTTCAGAATTATCAAGTTAATAAGAGTTTTAGAATCATCCGCTTTCTATTATCTCTTATATCTTACCTATCTTAAATTTTAATATTTACATGTTGTCAATACAATAGCCAGACATTCAAGCACACAAAGCATGGATTTAAAATCACAAAGTACGTCACATAACACCAGAACTATTTCAATGCCGAAACATAAAGTCACATATTAATATTTATCACAAGTAAATATCATCAAATCAATAACTCTAACAAACTTCTTTCTATTCTGTTACAACTAACTCTAATACCAAAACTTCTTTCTTCATTACCAAAACAGTCTTTCTTTAACCTTCTTTATTCACAGTAACTTTATAATAGCTTAACACTTGGGGTCCATTTGCATTCACACATATCATAGTCAATACAATGGCCAGACATTCAAAGCACACGAAGCATGGATTTAAAATCACAAAGTACGTCACATAACACCGGAACTATTTCAATGCTGAAACATAAAGTCACATATTAATATTTATCACAAGTAAATATCATCAAATCAATAACTCTAACAAACTTCTTTCTATTCTGTTACAACTAACTCTAATACCAAAACTTCTTTCTTCATTACCAAAACAGTCTTTCTTTAACCTTCTTTATTCATATTAACTTTATAATAGCTTAACACTTGGGGTCCATTTGCATTCACACATATCGTAGAACACTTCTCTTATATACATACAATACAATATCATAATTCTTACACATATACTTACATAATATACTAATACAACTTAGTAAACATGCTTTATAACCTCTGACATTCACACCGGTTTCAAATCGTCCATTCATTTTGCATCAGCATATACAATCCATACATATCATGAGTTCTATCAAACATATATATATATATACACTCAAACTATTCACAATCATCATGCAAGCAACCACGAAGCACGCATACCAGTTGACACATCAAAGTTCACATCATCCAAAATATATATAATTGACTGGTTTACACACACAATGCTCGTATGAGACTCATTACCTATTTTAGAATAGGTATGAAATGAATTTCGTCCAAACGGATTCCTAACCAGATCGCCTACTATACCTCGAAAACATCAACCAATTAAACATACATTCATGAATATATATCAGGCACACCAAACTCATCGTACGACTTCTCATACACAAGCACATTCATAACAAACAGTCTAAAACATCATTCAAATACTCATATACATACACATGTTTGAAATATATGAATATACATATTACTTTGAATTCAAGTACCATAGCCTTTATCAATCTTCATGTCTTAACATCATGTGATTATATGAATACATTTTCATGTACTTATACCTTTTTCATATTCATTTATATACATGCATTCATATCGATACAGGTTTATACCCTTGCATCCATACATACATACATACACATAGCATTACGAGTCCATGTAGTTACATGCATTAATACATACATGTAGCCATTTAACTCATCAATCTTTTCAAAATACGTATCATAACATTATCCTTGAACATTCCACTTCAAGACACATCAATACATACATACTGACATTATGATCATCAAACTACTCACTTTATATCATAGCAATAACGAAAACACATACCTGTGATGGTCGATTACTTAACCATACATAGTCTCGCACTTCTTTCTCACTATCATCTCTTATTTATTTTCCTCTTAACCTAAACACTTCAAACATTTCAAAATATGTATGTATATATATATATATATAAATCAAATTTCAAGTATTCATTGCATGGGTTACTTACCTGGCTTCGTGAGCACTCCAGGTCCTAGTCAAGTCAAACATTTACATTTGTAATCATTTCCTAACTTTATCATAATATAAAATATTTATATTTTAATTACTTTAATTATTTAACAATTAAATAATTAATTAATTAATTAAATATAAATATCTTAAATATATGTATTATATTTACTTTAAATATCTCAAATACATATATTTACCCTAAGGGATTCGTATAGACACATATACACGCATTATGACAAGTCGCAAGCATAATACATCATGTGGTGTTTATAGATTAGTTGAACTCAGAAGCTTAGTCTAATTATGGAGCGTGTTTCATACTTTATATTTTAATTGATTTTTTCGATTATAGATCATCGCAGAAACCATGATGTTCTTAGACGAAGTGAAATAGAACCAGTCAGATCCAAAAATCAGTGAGTGGACCTTTTTCTCAAGTTGTATTTTACTTATGTTTTTGAATTGAAACTTACTTTTCCACATTTATGGCGTTAGCCAAGTTTATTTCCAGATGTTTTATGAATAAGAATGTTTTAAGAAATATTTTAGAAAGTGAAGATTTTTTTTAAAGCATGATTTTGATGATTTTTGGAGGCATGGGGGAAAACTCACCTCATTTGTAACTTGATACAGATATTGGAATTGACGGTTACTGGAATTGACGGATTCAGAATGTGTGCACATATAGTTTAGGACTAGAGATGACAGATGCCTATAGATCCTAGATTTCAGGGCTAGTGGGACGGCGAGACGTAACATCTCTAGACCACAGATTCAGAGTCGAGATGATAGCATTGATCCGCACATCTGGCTCTAGTTCATTGGCTTGGGGGACGACGAGACGTAACGCCCTAAGACTATTAGTTTAGGCATATGGGGGGACGGTGAGACGTAACGACCTCATACGCCAGGTTTTTCAGAGATATGGATTTCAGTTTAGGCGTATGGAGGGACGTCGAGACGTAACGCCCTCATACGTCAGGTTTTTCAGAGACAGATTTTGAGAAACATATTTCATATATATAATTTTTAGAGAAATAGATTTCAGAGACATGGTTTTCAGAATGATGGTTTTATAAAAGAACTTTTACGACAAATATTTTTATAAGAAATTCTGAGTTTTACAGAAAGAAAGGTTTCCATAAAGGTTTTCCAAAAAGAGAATTGTTTTCAGATGAGAAAGAATTTTCAGAAAGATCATATTTATTTGAGATAATTTTGATTCTAATAAAATGGATGTTTCATAAAGTATTTCAGTTTTTTATTTTTTTAAATTGTCCACTCACTAGGTCGTTCAAACGATCTAACCCCTCATGCTCCCATTTTTTCTGTTTTGCAGGCTTACCTGGAGGACGAGCTCATGAGGATGGATATTGATGGCATTCACTAGGGTGTCTGGGTCACTAGGCCGAGTACAGAGGTTTAGAATAGTGTAGGCATTGCATTTTTGCATGTGAAACCCGATGATGAGTCTCATTTAGAGGCACTACCTTTTAAGTCACGGAAGCCGCGGGAAACGGACGTCGGAAGGGAAAAGATGGAAATCAGTACTTTTTCGAATTTTACTCGCTTGTTTAGCTTCGGGCTCGCTGGTGGACCTCTGTTATAAAGCACATTTAGCCTAAAAAAATCCGCAAACCACTTAACCTCAGCCCAAAACCTTGGCCTTGACCTAAAACCCCCACAAGCCCACACACCTAGCCCACACAAACCAAACCCACCAAGCCAAGCCCACTCACGCCCAAGGGAAGCCCACACGCCCAAGGCCCTCAAAATACAACCCAAATTAAATAAAATAATTAATTAAATCATATACCAAATTAAATAAAATAATTAATTAAATATATATTTTACACATGTGTAATTAAATAAAACAAATAAAATCTAAATAATCACCTACCAAAATAATAAAATACTTACACAAATTAAAGAAATTGCATGCCTAATAAAGATAAATCAAATATATTATATACCCAACTAGCCAAGACATGTCCCCCAATCAAATCCATTGCTTTCCTTGTCTAACACTAAATCATATCCTAATTGAATGCACCAAATCCCTTCCTTGTGAAACAAGGTGAAGCCCTAACCCTTCTCTATATAAACAACCCCTAACCAAAGCCATGTTTTTTCCCTTAACAAGACACCCTCACGGCACAAATCAGCTCATGAAACCCTAAAACACATCCCTCTCTCTCTCTCTCACCTCTCACCCTCTATGAGCCGAAACCTTAAACTGCTCACAGCTCTCACACACAACCAATATAAGCCATACACTACCAACAAATCATCATAGCCACGGCACCTCACCTCCCTCAAAATATAATCCCTTCATCATGCCAAATCTGCCCTTTAACACGGTGCCAAAGATCCCGCATTGCCCCCCTAACCCTTCAACACTCATCGCCTTGACCAGCCCTCTTTCACCATAAAACAAACAAACCCAAGCACCTCTCTCGCTGAATAAGCGCACGGCCTCCACAAATAGCACACATGTAACCATAAGCCATCTCCACGTGAAGAAGCCATTTGCCCCTCACAAGCCACGCCATTCATCATCCCTAATCACATGCACACACAGACAAAATACACCTAACACCCTCTGACCAAGCCAACAAACTGCCAACACGCCCCTTACTCACACAAGCCACACGTCCATTCTTCATACAACAAACAAAGCCCTCACAAATGCACAAACAAGTTGACACCTAGCAGCCCCTCACGTTAGCCCACACTGCTCAAGCCTCTCACATACTGCCCAGTAACTACTCGGCAGACATCAATAATTGCCATCAAACACAAATCACCCCAAAACAGTGAGTAAACCGAGAGTAAACCAGTCCCTGGAACAGCCCCTGATCTGCACCCTAAAATACCCCAAAACAGTCCCCGAGTTAACTCTGAAAACAGCCCAAAAACAGTGCCAAAACCGAGACCAAAATCACCGCAAAATAGTGACCAAAATACGGCAGAAAAATGGCAGCAAACAGCAGTAAAATGGAGTCAAAACAGTGGCTTGAGCAGCAAAACAGCGAGCTAAGACGTTAATCCAGTGAACCGGAAGAGTTGCGGAGTAATAACCCTTCCGACGGACGTGAAACGCAAGTCCGAAAGTCGAAATAAAAGGTTAGACCTGAGGGTATTTTCCACATTCGTTTTCTGTTTTATTTTCATTATTTATTGAGTATTGTTAGCATGATTGTTATGTTAAAATGCATGTTGTGCCCCTTGAGTAGATAAATATGCATGGATTACGAAATATTGTATGTTGTGGCTTTGGAATAAAAAGAAAGATGTGTCAAATCTCGCAGTATATCGGATGGAAACCCGGAAATAAATTTCATAGACGATTCTGAATGGACGGTAGTATGATCTGTACTCGGGATACAATTTCACGTACCGCTTGAGTAAACGACACCTTCTTTGTTTTATGTTGCTTTGATTTATTTATTATTCGTCATTTAAATTCCACATGTTACTTGTTTATGTAATTATGTGATCGAGCGCATGGGTTTAGTAAGTCGGATTAACGGTCCCCTATTTGGAGGGGTTAAAATCCTTTACCACGATGCTTTGCCACGCCGGTTGATGTGTGTTCGGTTGGATGTAAGATATGTCCAATCGGGCATACTAAGTTTGATATTATTGTCTTTATTCTTTGTATGCATGATGCGATCGAGCGCATGGACTTAGTAAGTCGGATTAAAGGTCCCCTATTTGGAGGGGTTAAAATCCTTTACTACGATGCTTTGCCGCGCCGGTTGATGTATATTCATTTGATTGTAAGATGTGTTCAATCGGGCATACGATGTTTCATATAGTTATCACTGTCTTTGTACGCATTGTAATGAAAGGCGCATGGGCTTATTGTGTTGGATTAAAAGGTTCTCCATTTGGGGGAAGAAAAGCCTAAAAGGCTACCTTTACCACGATATTTGCCGTGTCTTTCATCTATTGATTGCATCATTTACCTTAGTCTTGGCTTAACGTAGTATAATTCATATATCCATTTTATGATAGTATTTGAGTATTATTTCTTGTAGTATATCGGATGGAAACCCAGACATAAATTCCGTAGCCGATTCTGAATGGACGGTAATGTGGTCTGTACTTGGGATACAATTCCACGTACCACTTGGAAAAGTGCTCACATGTGTGTTTGTGTCCATGTTAGTCATCTTCTTTTGCACCACGTCATAGCATGCTTACTTTAATGCCTAATTGCATCCTTAAGTGTCTTTTTGCATTATGTACTTAGTTGACTCTTTTATTTGTGCATGGACATGTAATGGCTATTTGTTTATGATATGTCTATGAAATCACATGTTCACCATTATTTGATTCGCCTTTATGTGTGCTTGTGTGGTTAGTGTGAGCTTGTGTTTCCATGAATACAATATGCCAATGAAGTTGTATGTTCGTTGCTACTTTGATGTACTTTCAAGCATACAATCTTAGATGTGAGATATATGCAAATTTAGGTGTAAGTTTTATCTTTGCGCATATGAATTTAGAAGCATGATACTCTTGGAAATAAGTGTTACTTAAGCTTGATTAAATTATTACACAAATCTTTTCATTACAAGTGACATAAGTAAGGGACCATTCCGAACCCAACGGTTTGAGGTCTTCCCTTGCGAGGGATGAGTGCGGCCTTAAATCTCATTTTCCCGGTTCACACCGGGTGGCGACTCCATTATTCTCCAGTTTAGTCTCCGGTGGCTACTCCGTACTCCCGACCGGGCCGTGAGCCCTGGACAGCATGCATCGCCCAGTTTTTGTGTCCCACAGTATGGCGACTCCACTGGGGATAGAGAATCGGCCCCGAAATAATGTCTTGTAATATTATGATTTGTGCTTTAATTAACTGTGTCTACTGTGAGTTAAAAGGGGTTTAATCAAAGGCATTTTGAGGCTAGGTAATGGTTTGGTGTCTTCCTTCACTCACTACCTTTCTAGAAGGAAAAGCTGTGAAGGCACCTAGATAGCCATCTACTCGTAGCCTATTGTGATGGACTAATTTGGAGGACTCGTTGTTTATTCCTGACACCAAGCGATAAGAGCCTAAGAGGCTTGGGTATTTAAGTGAGCCTCGCTCCACCCTCCCTCTGGGGAATCTACAACGGGAAGTCCATTTGACAGTCAGTCATACACCATAGCTCGTTGGCACGTACCTTAGTGTATAAAAAGGGGTGCGCTCACTTGGTCGCTCGAACCCTTGAGTGGGGAGACCTAGTTGTAGGCCATCCTTCGCCAGTGAGAGCCTTTGTCTACACTCTTGCAAACCCACACGTAGACCGGGGTTGTATGACCTATAGTAACTATTTCCTTGTGTTTGTGGGCCATCCTCATTTGGATGCAGTTGGACTTCTTGTCAAAAATGCGAACTTGTTGGGCCATTTAAACTGGGACGAGTTCGTATCCTATGATATTTGGGCCAAAAGCTTTTTAAATGTCGATGGGTCGCTCTGTAGAAATTATTGCTTTATGACTGGATTATCTATTATATTCTTGTGTTGGGAACATTGTCATTTGGATCCATTCGGACCTTTTGTCATGAGGTATGGGCTTGTTGGGCCATTTAAACTGGGACAAGAACGTATCTTATGATGATTGGGCCAAAAGCTTCTAAAACGCCAATGGGCCATTATATGTTTGTGTTTAGGAACATTATCATTTGGATACGGTTGGACTTCTTGCCATGAGATGTGAACTTGTTGGCCATTTAAACTGGGACGAGTTCACTCCTATGACAGTTAGCCCAAAAGCTTCTAAAATGATGGTGGGCTGATTTGTGTGAAAATTTTAATGAGTTGATATATTTCTTACATCACATGCACCTCATGCATACATGCACCATGTTAACCCCCTTTTGTCTTGAAGGCCATCATAGATACCCGTTGGGTTAGGGAAGAGGGCAGACTTGTCAAAAGACCAAGCAGTCACCAAGGGATTTGGCAGAAGACCTAACCCAATGGGATAGGAAATTCATCCATGCATACATGCATACACGTAACGCACTTGCATTCTTTTTGCGTTTTGTTTTCTTTGTATTCACAGGTTTCAAAGGAGAAAAAAAAGGAAAGCGACAAAGAACAAGCTAATCAGAAACGGTAAAAAGCACAGTATCGGATTTGGGTAATAATCCGAGGGTTGAGGCCCATTTGAGTTTGAGTTTTGGGTATGGCACTCTGGGGGCGAGGCCCACATCAGTTTCAGTATCAGTTTGGGGCGAGGCCTATATCAGTATCAGTCTGGGGGTCGAGGCCCATATCAGTATTAGTTTGGGGCAGGGCCCACATCAGTATCAGTCTGGGGGCGAGGCCCATATCAGTATCAGTTTGGGGCGAGGCCCATATCAGTATCAGTCTGGGGGCGAGGCCCATATCAGTATCAGTTTGGGGCGGGGCCCATATCAGCATCAGTCTGGGGGGCGAGGCCCATATCAGTATCAGTTGGGGGCGAGGCCCACATCAGTATCAGTTGGGGTGAGGCCCATATTAGTATCAGTCTGGGGGCGAGGCCCATATCAGTATCAGTTGGGGGCAGGGCCCATATAAGTATTAGCTGGGGGCGAGGCCTATATCAGTATCAGTTTGGGGCGAGGCCCACATCAGTATCAGTTTAGGGGCGAGGCCGATATCCGCATCAGTTTGGGGGCGAGGCCCAGATCAGTATTAGTTTGGGGGCGAGGCCCACATCGGTATCGGTTTGGGAGCGAGGCCCACATCAGCATCATGCATCCATACATACATGCATACATAACACATACATACAATTTTTGTTTTTTATTCGCAGGATTGTAGCGGCAAAGACCACCTCATCAAGTAACGGCTCAAAAATGAGCCATATTCCCGGACAGCACGGTTCAGAAATGGACCGCTACCACAACAGTTGCCAAAAATGGCGTTCCAAAGTGGAGCACACTCATGCATGCACGCATACACGTAACACATTTTGGCATTCGTTTTGTGTTTGTTTTGTATTCCCAGGTTTTGAAGAAGAAAAGAGAAAGCGGCAAATGAAAGCCAATAAGAAGCATCAAATAACATCAGCAGTTTACGGACGAGTCCCATGGTTGAGGCCCATATCAGTATCAATCTGGGGCGAGGCCCACATCAGTAACAGTGTTGGGGCGAGGCCCACATCAGTTTCAAGGACGAGGCCCGCATCAGTACCAGTCTTAGGGATGAGTCCCAGGGTTGAGGCCTATATCAGTATTAATCTGGGGTGAGGCCCACATCGGTAACAGTGTTGGGGCGAGGCCCACATCAGTACCAGTTTGGGGCGAGGCCCACGTCAGTACCAGTTTGGGGCGAGGCCCACGTCAGTATCAGTTTTGGGGCGAGGCCCACGTCAGTTTGAGGTCGAAGAACCACTACATCGGTAACAGTTTCGGGAACAAGGCCCAGGGGAATAAAGCCCACATTCAGCACAGCTCGGGAATAAAGCCCACAGTCAGCTCAGATCGGGGATAAAGCCCACATTCAACACAGTTCGGGAATAAAGCCCACAGTCAGCTCAGATTAGGGAATAAAGCCCACAGTCTGCTCAAATCAGGGAATAAAGCCCACATTCAGTACAATTCGGGAACAAAGCCTACAACCAGCTCAGATCGGGGATAAAGCCCACATTCAGTACAGTTCGGGAACAAAGCCCACAGTCAGCTCAGATCAGGGAATAAAGCCCACAATCAAATCAGTCCGGGAATAAAGCCCACAACCAATTCAGTTCGGGAATAAAGCCCATAATCAAATCAGTTCGGGAATAAAGCCCACAATCAATTCAGTCAAGAAACAAAGCCCACTTTCTACACAATTCGGGAATAAAGCCCAGGGAATAAAGCCCAATCTATACACAGCTCAGGAATAAAGCCCACAGTCAACACAGTTCGGGAACAAAGCCCACATTCAGTTCAGTCAGGGAATAAAGCCCAATCTCTACACAGCTCGGGAATAAAGCCCACAGTCAACACAGATCGGGAACAAAGCTCAGGGAACAAAGCCCACATTCAGTTCAGTCCAGGAACAAAGCTATCTCTCAGTACGGTTCGGGAATACAGCCCAGGAGAATGAAGCTCTCTCTCAGTACAGTTCGGGAATACAGCCCAGGAGAATAAAGCTCTCTCTCAGCACAGTTCGGGAATAGAGCCCGGGAGAATAAAACTCTCTCTCAGTTCGGGAATACAGCCCAGGGGAATAAAGCCATCTCTCAATACAGTTTGGAAAAAAGCCTAGAGGAATAAAGCCCACTTTCAAAGCAGTTCGGGAACAAGGCCCAGGGGAATAAAGCCCTATCTTAACACAGTTCGGGAATACAGCCCAGGGGAATAAAGCTCTATCCTAACATAGTTTGGGAACAAGGCCCAAGGGAATAAAGCCCACTTTCAAAGCAGTTTGGGAATAAGGCCCAGAGGAATAAAAGCCCTATCTTAACACAGCTCGGGAATAAGGCCCATGGGAATAAAGCCATATCTCTACACAGTTCGGGAAAAAGCCTAGAGGAATAAAGCCCACTTACGAAACAGTTCGAGAATACAGCCCAGGAGAAGGAAGCTCTCTCTCAACCCAGTTCGGGAATAAAGCCCAAAGGTCAAAGCATCTCAGGATAACAAGTAAGTTAAGCAACAGCTGGCGAGCCAGGTAAGTAGAAATGCATTGCATAACTTTGATAGGATTGTTCAAAGTCACACAATGCACAAGTCCCATCAAAGTGGGGGCGACTGTAGGCATTGCATTTTTGCATGTGAAACACGATGATGAGTCTCATTTAGAGGCACTACCTTTTAAGTCACGGAAGCCGCGGGAAACAGACGTCGGAAGGGAAAAGATGGAAATCAGTACTTTATCGAATTTTACTCGCTTGTTTAGCTTCGGGCTCGCTGGTGGACCTCCGTTTTAAAGCACATTTAGCCTAAAAAAATCCGCAAACCACTTAACTTCGGCCCAAAACCCCCCGCAAACCCCTTGGCCTTGACCTAAAACCCCCGCAAGCCCAGACACCTAGCCCACACAAACCAAACCCACCAAGCCAAGCCCACTCACACCAAGGGAAGCCCACACGCCTAAGGCCCTCAAAATACAACCCAAATTAAATAAAATAATTAATTAAATCATATACCAAATTAAATAAAATAATTAATTAAATATATATATATTTAACACATGTGTAATTAAATAAAACAAATAAAATCTAAATAATCACCTACCAAAATGATAAAATACTTACACAAATTAAAGAAATTGCATGCCTAATAAAGATAAATCAAATATATTATATACCCAACTTAACAAATATCATGCCTAATTAAAATCAATCATAACAAATTAAATATATTGTATTCCTAATCTAGCCAAGACATGTCCCCCAATCAAATCCATTGCTTTCCTTGTCTAACACTAAATCATATCCTAATTGAATGCACCAAATCCCTTCCTTGTGAAACAAGGTGAAGCCCTAACCCTTCTCTATATAAACAACCCCTAACCAAAGCCATGTTTTTCCCTTAACAAGACACCCTCACGGCACAAATCAGCTCATGAAACCCTAAAACACATCCCTCTCTCTCTCTCTCACCTCTCACCCTCTATGAGCCGAAACCTTAAACTGCTCACAACTCTCACACACCAACCAATATAAGCCATACACTACCAAAAAATCATCATAGCCACGGCACCTCACCTCCCTCAAAATATAATCCCTTCATCATGCCAAATCTGCCCTTTAACACGGTGCCAAAGATCCCGCATTGCCCCCCTAACCCTTCAACACTCATCGCCTTGACCAGCCCTCTTTCACCATAAAACAAACAAACCCAAGCACCTCTCTCGCTGAATAAGCGCACGGCCTCCACAAATAGCACACATGTAACCATAAGCCATCTCCACGTGAAGAAGCCATCTGCCCCTCACAAGCCACGCCATTCATCATCCCTAATCACATGCACACACAGACAAAATACACCTAACACCCTCTGACCAAGCCAACAAACTGCCAACACGCCCCTTACTCACACAAGCCACACGTCCATTCTTCATACAACAAACAAAGCCCTCACAAATGCACAAACAAGTTGACACCTAGCAGCCCCTCACGTTAGCCCACACTGCTCAAGCCTCTCACATATTGCCCAGTAACCACTCGGCAGACATCAACAATTGCCATCAAACACAAATCACCCCAAAACAGTGAGTAAACCGAGAGTAAACCAGTCACTGGAACAGCCCCTGATCTGCACCCTAAAATACCCCAAAACAGTCCCCGAGTTAACTCTGAAAACAGCCCAAAAACAGTGCCAAAACCGAGACCAAAATCACCGCAAAATAGTGACCAAAATACGGCAGAAAAACGGTAGCAAACAGCAGTAAAACGGAGTCAAAACAGTGGCTTGAGCAGCAAAACAGCGAGCTAAGACGTTAATCCAGTGAACCGGAAGAGTTGCGGAGTAATAACCCTTCCGACGGACGTGAAACGCAAGTCCGAAAGTCGAAATAAAAGGTTAGACCTGAGGGTATTTTCCACATTCGTTTTCTGTTTTATTTTCATTATTTATTGAGTATTGTTAGCATGATTGTTATGTTAAAATGCATGTTGTGCCCCTTGAGTAGATAAATATGCATGGATTACGAAATATTGTATGTTGTGGCTTTGGAATAAAAAGAAAGATGTGTCAAATCTCGCGGTATATCGGATGGAAACCCGGACATAAATTTCATAGCCGATTCCGAATGGACGGTAGTATGATCTGTACTCAGGATACAATTCCACGTACCGCTTGAGTAAACGGCACCTTCTTTTGTTTTATGTTGCATTGATTTATTTATTATTCGTCATTTAAATTCCACATGTTACTTGTTTATGTAATTATGTGATCGAGCGCATGGGCTTAGTAAGTCAGATTAAAGGTCCCCTATTTGGAGGGGTTAAAATCATTTACCACGATGCTTTACCGCGCCGGTTGATGTGTGTTCGGTTGGATGTAAGATATGTCCAATCGGGCATACTAAGTTTGATATTATTGTCTTTATTCTTAGTATGCATGATGCGATCGAGCGCATGGGCTTAGTAAGTCGGATTAAAGGTCCCCTATTTGGAGGGGTTAAAATCATTTACCACGATGTTTTGCCGCGCCGGTTGATGTATATTCGTTTGATTGTAAGATGTGTTCAATCGGGTATACGAAGTTTCATATAGTTATCATTGTCTTTGTACGCATTGTAATGAAAGGCGCATGGGCTTATTGTGTTGGATTAAAAGGTTCTCCATTTGGGGGAAGAAAAGCCTAAAAGGCTACCTTTACCACGATATTTGCCGTGTCTTTCATCTATTGATTGCATCATTTACCTTAGTCTTGGCTTAACGTAGTATAATTCATATATCCATGTTATGATAGCATTTGAGTATTATTTCTTGTAGTATATCGGATGGAAACCCAGACAGAAATTCTGTAGCCGATTCCAAATGGACGGTAATGCGGTCTGTACTTGGGATACAATTCCACGTACCACTTGGAAAAGTGCTCACATGTGTGTTTGTGTCCATATTAGTCATCTTCTTTTGCACCACGTCATAGCATGCTCACTTTAATGCCTAATTGCATCCTTAAGTGTCTTTTTACATTATGTACTTAGTTGACTCTTTTATTTGTGCATGGACATGTAATGGCTATTTTTTTATGATATGTCTATGAAATCACATGTTCACCATTATTTGATTCGCCTTTATGTGTGCTTGTGTGGTTAGTGTGTGCTTGTGTTTCCATGAATACAATATGCCAATGAAGTTGTATGTTCGTTGCTACTTTGATGTACTTTCAAGCATGCAATCTTAGATGTGAGATATATGCAGATTTAGGTGTAAGTTTTATCTTTGCGCATATGAATTTAGAAGCATGATACTCTTGGAAATAAGTGTTACTTAAGCTTGATTAAATTATTACACAAATCTTTTCATTACAAGTGACATAAGTAAGGGACCATTCTGAACCCAACGGTTTGAGGTCTTCCCTTGCGAGGGGTGAGTGCGGCCTTAAATCTCATTTTCCCAGTTCACACCGGGTGGCGACTCCATTATTCTCCGGTTTAGTCCCCCGTGGCTACTCCGTACTCCCGACCGGGCCGCGAGCCCAGGACAGCATGCGTCGCCCAGTTTCTGTGTCCCACAAATAGTCAGTGTCAAGTAAAGTTGCATGTCATTCCTTAGTATTGCATAAGTCTTGGTAGTGTATTAAAAGTGTTCATGAACAAGAGTTGTAAAAGGAAGTGTATTTGAGTATATTGTCATAAGTATTAAAGTACATTACATGTTGTTGATTTAGGCAATGGTCCTTTGTATGAGTTTACATTTGAGATAGAGTTGTAGTATGAATCACAGTCAGATTGTCAAAGGCTCAGAGGGATAGATCAGTCTATTCTCTTCTAGTAGCATCTCTTGGAGGGGGATCTTACAAAGATGGTATCATAGCATTGTTTAGGGAATCAGTGACTACAGTGGATAGGGTGCTAGGGTATTGTATACGTAGTATGCATGGGGTACTAGTATGTGATGAACTACCTCTCCAGTATCCGATCCTCGAGTACGTCCTCAAGTCTATAGACATGTTGGTAAGAATTCCCAAAGCCATCTGAATTTTCTTCCGAATAAAGTAACCATATCCTTGCCCCTGTTAAAAATCCTTTTGTAATTATCTTGGTTTATCACCAAAAGTTCAGAACAGGCTATGAAAATAGATATTAAAAATACTAAGAATGTTCACTCAATGGAGTAGGAAGAGAAAGCTATAAGAAAAGTAAGGAATGATGTATAGATGTTCAAGCAACTAGAGGTAATAAGAGGTATAGATACAGAATGAGATAATAAAGAAGATATCAGAACTTATAGTAGTAAAGAGAATAAAATAAACCCGAGCAAAAACAATGTAAGTTAGACCCAAGTAAAATTCCTTCCTTCCACAGAAAATTCTTTCAAGAAGATCCAATAGCCCTTGAGCACCTCGTATTAATAGCAAGTTCCCCGAACAACGAAGAATAGTAAAAAAGAAAAAAGTAGCAAGAAATCAAGATTTGCAGTGGAAGTCTCCAATAGATATGAGATGTCAAAGAGAACGTAGAGATTCTAGACACCCAAACCAGGTTCTTAAATGAATAAATTGAATGTTGTCAAGGAAGCTGATTAGTTATTTTAGCTAAGAAATCCGATATACATAAGGTCATGATCTACCCAGCTTCTTACCTCTCAGTGAAACCAGTTAAGGAAACTGTCCTGAAAGAGTCTATCTCATAACTATCTTACATGAATAATAGACTCTACCAGGACATAAAATGCCAAAACAAGGATATCGACATCTGTTGAGATGTGAATGCTTACCCCACCCTTCACCAGCATAGATGAAGATCACCATACAAAATGTTTAGTATACATAATGCTATATCCTAAAATAGGAATGGAAGATACTAAAAGATAGATCACCCAGAAAATATCCAAGGAAGTTCCTGAAGTCAGAAAAGAAAGAAATTGACATAAGTCAAAATGGATAAGTTTGTATTACCAGTAAGAACCCATAGATCAGACCAATGCCAGTGGAAATCCTTGTAAGTTTAAAAGAACATACCCCTGAGATTGGAGATATTCGGAAGTTAGCAAGAGTACCAGTACGAACAGTAAGGTTAAATGGCATAGTTGTAGCCTATAGCAAGAACATAGAGTAGAGATCTAAAAGTAGCCAATATGAACGAACGATAAATTTTCTTTCCTGAAGCCCCGACCCTAGTAAGTGTATGGACACCTAACCAGACTATCACTGAGCTTAGACAAATAACAGTAATGAATATTCACAGATCTCTACGAAATGCATATAGTTACTCCCTAATTTAGAGCCTAGTAAAGATATGAACAGGTAAAGAATAATACTTAATGGGACAGAAAAATCATGGGACAGTAAGATAGCCGAACCAACGAGTTCAACAGAACCTAGATAAGGATCATAAGATAGTGATATTTCATAAAAGATGGAGTAGTTCAAATTCCCAATAAGCCAAGCTAAATCTAGAAGTGATAACATGTCATATCGTAGAACTGAAAGCCGTCAAGTAAGTAAAGGAGAGCAAGGAACCAAAGTAATCAATGCAGATAACGACCCCAGAGGTAAGATACACGATTTATACAAAACTTCCCACCATACTAGATAGGAGTAGATTAGTAAGAGAGCAACACCCAAACCAAAAAGTTCAGCAGTGATAACATGATTTGTTGTAAAAATATGGAGTTTTCATAGAAGTAATGATTTAAGAGGTTCAAAGAATTGAGATAAAGAAGAAATCGAAGTAACAGAGCAAAACTTTGAAAGGAAGAACAACAAGGGGAGTAAGTAGTATTTTTAGAGAGCATGAGCCTTGAGAAGGTTTCCAGTAAAAGATAGTGTGATTAATAGACGCAAAATAATCAGAAGTAAAGTTAAAAGAGGTAACTTAAATAGTTCCTAGCAGTAATACCCTTAGTGTGAGAGCCCAACATCAGTTATGTAAACAAGGAAATCCTAGGATTATAAACAAGCACATATGCACCTGCAGCACACATAGCTAGCGAGGTCACCACAATCGAAAAGATTTCAGGATCAACCACACCCTCCCAACCCTCGTTAAACAACAGCTGCAATGATGGACCTCGATATGCGTCCCACAGATATTCCCAGAAGCAAGTGAACTTATGGTGTAGTATGGTATCCTATAAGGTAAGGAAATAGACATTTCTAAGGTAATATTCTTCGGATAAGAAGACAGAGATATAGATAACAGAAGTTCCAAGTATAGATTAGAACAGAAAAGAAGATAAAAATGACTATAAGTAAAAGGTTTGGAGGTTGAACTGTCGAGGTAAGACGATGATAGGAAAGAATACTAGATAGGCAATGACACATGTGCGTAACAGCAAGGTTTCTCATTATGGAATAAGACTGGAATCTTATTAAAAGGGAAATGAAAGGAATGTAACGAGCCTAACCCGTAACAAGACACAGTACGACCTAAAATAAATTATGGAGAGCTTGATATAAAATAACCAAGGAAATAGAGTATTGACGTTAACCAAAAATCAAATTGTCATCATCGACGTCAACAGTAAAGACACATATCCGCACTAGTATACATGTAGGGTATATGACAACAATATATTCCATTAAGTTTTAAGCCAACTAGAAGGAGACCGTCAGAGATATGTCAAGAATTAATATTCTAGAGTTAAGAGATATCAGAAACGGTGATGATAAACTTAGAGTATATGAAAAGATTGATCATAAACTATGAGGTCCCAAGCCCAAAGATAGATGGAGATACAAGAACATGAAGGTCGAAACTGATAGTAATTGAAATTTAGCGAGGAGAAAGCGAGAGTCAAATAGATAAAATATAAAGAATAATGCTAGGATCAGATTGAGCATATAGGGCTACGTAAATATTTAGTAAGATTATTCTTTTATACACTTACAACCACAATTGTAGCAGAAAATGGAAAAAAAAAACCCTAATCATAGGAAATACTAGTATGGCTGGAGACTCAGAAGTACCAGGAATCAGAAAACAAGGCAAGATAAGTGAGGAAGTTATACGTTGTAGAACACTACTTACAACCATTATTGTAAGTAATGTATTTTAAGTAACACAACCTTATGAGGGAATTAGTACCACAGTGGTTTTTCATGTAATTAAGATCATTAAATACCGAAGTTTGTATAGCAGATTCAAAGAGTAGTGAAAAACCTTGGTATTCTACCGAGCACATACAACATTACTTATTAGATGGAGCACTAAAGAATTTTTATTAAATCAAGAGGTGAAGAACCTTTAGTGTGCATAAAATACGAGGAAACTAAGGTCATTAAACTTGATTGGTATTAGAAAAGATGGAAGAAAAATAACGAAATGAAGGAAATCTAGGACGACATTGAACCAGCATGAATCATATATAAGTTATGATAAGGCAGTGTTTAGATAATAAGTGTTGTGGGAGCTATAAGTTGAGGAATAGACAGTTTTAGTAAAAGATAAACCTAATTCAGCAAAAACTATATTATAGAGAGGATTTGCAAGGATTGAAGAAGAAAATGGTGCCAATTACGTTTCCTTAACTAGAACAAAGACTTCGTGGCAAATTGAATTACACATGGAATTAACCGAATTAATTTTAGAAAAAAGAGTAAAGAGACTTAGTTTCGGAGACTTCCAAAGTTAAAGCTTTTAGCTATGAGAATCGAATGACGAGCACCAAAATAATAGATTCCCATAAATCATAGTATTGAGTTCTTGAGCAGAATAGCAGAAAGAAAGTTAAGGAGGATAACAGTAGTAGAGATACATATGTCCTCAAACCAATACGAACCTACGAGTTAAACCTCAGAAGGAATTCGAAGATGAATCCTATTTAAAGGGGGAGACATTATAACACCCCGATAATCCTGATGACTAATATCTCATAAGTGGTGTAATACATAATATAAATCATGTTCGAGCATGTATGTGCTCATGAAATAACTTTTGTACAATCGATAAATTCCTTGCAGTTTCGATACGAAAGTTACTCTATATTCTATTCTAGACATCCCTTAAGATATTAGAGGCCATCCTAAGGGATTCATATCGACACATATACACGCATTATGACAAATAGCAAGCATAATACATCATTTGATGTTTATAGATTAGTTGAACTGAGAAGCTTAGTCTAATTCTGAAGCGTGTTTCACACATTATATTCTAATTGAGTTTCTCGATTATAGATCAACGCAGGAAAAAATCATGCTTTAAAAAAAATCATCACTTTCTAAAATATTTCTTAAAACATTCTTATTCATAAAATATCTGGAAATAAATTTCACTAACTCCCTATATGCGGAATAGTAAGTTTCAATTCAAAAACATAAGTAAATACAACTTGAGAAAATGGTACACTCACTGATTTTTGGATATGGCTGGTACTACTTCGTTTCATCAAAAAATATTATGGTTCCTGATACAGATGTAACTTGATACAAATATTGGAATTGACGATTACTGAAATTGATGGTTTCAGAACGTGTGCAGACGTAGTTCAGGACTATGGATGACAGATGCCCCTAGATCCTAGATTTTAGGGCTAGGGGGAAGGTGAGACATAAAGCCCCTAGACCCTAGATTCAAGGTCGAGGTGATAACATTGATCCACACATCTGGCTCTACTTTAGTGACTTGGGGAAGGCGAGACATAACGCTCCAAGACCACTAGTTTAGGCGTATGGGGGGATGGCGAGACGTAATGCCCTTATACGTCAGGTTTTTCAGAGATATGAATTTCAGTTTAGGCGTATGGGGGGATGGTAAGACGTAACACCCTCATACATCAGATTTTTCAGAGTCAGATTTTGAGATACAGATTTCAAATCTATGGTTTTCAGAGAAATGGATTTCAGAGACATGGTTTTCAGAATCATGATTTTATAAAAGAACTTTTACGAGAAATAATTTTATAAGAAATTCTGAGTTTTACAGAAAGAAAGGTTTTTGGGAAGGTTTTCCAGGAAGAAAATTGTTTTCAGATGAGAAAGAATTTTCAGAAAGATCAGATTTTTTTGAGATGATTTTGATTTCAGTAAAATGAATGTTTCATAAAGTATTTCAGTTTTTCGTTTTTTTAAAATTATCCACTCACTAGGTCGTTCAAATGATCTAACCCCCCTCCCTTCACTCTCAGTTTTTCTATTTTGCAGGCTTATCCGGAGGACGAGCTCGGGAGGATGGATACTGATGGTAGTCACCATGGTGTCTGAGTCACCAGGTGGAGTACAAAGGTTTAACATAATCAATGTCAAGTTAAGTTGCATGTCAGTCATTAGTATTCCATAAGTCTTGGTAGTGTATTAAAAGTGTTCGTGAATAAGAGTTGTAAAAAAATGTGTATTTGAGTATAAAGTCATAAGTATTAAAGTACATTGCTTGTTGTTGATTTGGGCAATGGTCCCTTGTATGAGTTTACATTTGAGATAGACTTGTAGTATGGATCACAGTCAGAAAGTCAGAGGCTCGAGGGGATAAATCAGTCTATTCTCTACCGGTAGTATCTCCTGAAGGGGATGTTATATTTTAGTCCCCTGAAAGTTTCAAAATTTTCATTTTGGTCCCTTTTTGACCAAGTCAAAATTTGACTTTTTGACTGTAAATTTCTTTTATTTTCCAATAAAACCCTTACAAAAGTATGGGGTTTCACATCATTTCCTCTGAAAGGAATTTCATCCCGAAATTTGAAATCCACATGGATGTAAAGTACAAAATCAAGTTCAGAATCAAATAAATGAGACTACTGCTAAAATATTATGATTACAAGATCTCAAGTAGCTCTGTCCTACTTATGGTGTTCCAAGATTTCCTTGACAAGTGGTATTTGCCTATTGTGTAAAATCTTGACTTCTATCTCTAATATCTACACTATTCATTCCTCATATGGCACATTCTCTTATATTGATACCTCTGTCCATTGTACCACATGAGACAGATCTAATATACCCTTTTACAACATCAAAACATGAAAAGAGATAGTGTACGTGCCCCGGCTCTATTGGTAATCTCAATCAGTAAACAACTAGCCCCGTCCTTCTGATATTCTCGAAAGTCCTAATATATCATGGGGCCAAATTGTCCTTAAATCCAAATTTTGTTATGTCACGCTTCAGTGTCACCTTCAGAAATACGTAAGCCTATATATCAAATTATGTCTCCCTTACTGAGGAGTCTGCATAAATTTTCTGACAACTCTAAACTTCTTTCAAACTCTATTTGATGCATCTAATTCTCTCAATCGTCTCTAGGATCAAATCAAGCCCATAAGTAATGTCTTTATGGCCTCACCCAATACAGGGATGATGCATATGGCCTACCTCACAATGCATCATAAGAGTCCATGCTCAAACAGGCCTAGTAGCTATTGTTGTAGGCAATCTCATCCTAAAGGAAAACGATATGCCAGTTCACTCCAAAGTCTAATATACATATGTGGGGAATTCCTATATGGTTTGAATAATCTTCTCAGACTGATTGTCGGTCTCGGGTGGTATACTGTACTTAAGCTGAGTTCTTCATCCAGGGCTTTATGCGTAAATTATGTGCCTTTTTCAGAGACAATACTATAAAATACACTATGAAGACGTATTAGTCAAGGAACATATGGTCTTCAACAGAATAAAATGAATTGTCTTGGTTAGTCGATCCAATACAACCCATGTCTTATCATGCTTCCTTAAGGTTTTGGGTAATCTGGTCACATAGCCCATGGTGATCCTATCGTATTTTAAGTCAAGAATCAACTATGGTTGAAGTAACCCAGCAAGTCTTCGGTATTCTGCCTTAATCTGCTGGTATGCCACACACTTAGCCATAAAGGTATACATTTTTAACTATCTCTTTTCTCCAATACCATCTCTTTTAGGTCTTGACACATTTTGGTACTCCCTGGATGTACCATGAGTAAGGATTTGTCAACTTCAGTAAGTATCATCTCCCGTAAGTTGGGATCGTTGGCCACTATAAATTTATCATTGAATAATAAGAGACTATTATTATTGATACTCTGACCCTCTAATTGTTCTTTATTTTAGGATTTATTCCCAAACTATCTTCGATTCCTCATCTCGTTTATACATTTGTCGTACAATCTAGAGAAGTGATAGGGTGGCAACGATATTGCTGATACAAGCATAATACTCGTTCTCAAAATATTCTAAGATGTAATCTATGTTGGACAATTATGACCCATAGCGTCACTATTTGTACAGATCATTGTGTTGTTGTACAAATTAACTATGTGACAAAGGAGATTGCACTCTTATCATTTGTGATTAGATCACCTAGATGTATAAATGATGAGAGGTCCCTAAGATTTGTTCCTGGACGGAGAATGATATGAGACAGTATCAGTCCACGAAGGATAAATCATTAAATATCCCTAGTCAGAGCATTGTCGAGATTGGACATCGATAAATGCGTAAAAGACTAGTAATACACTTGTGCGCGTTGTGAGGGCACAACGGCATAGTTCTCATATATTTGGGTATAGGATACTCATGCAAGTGTAATAAGATGTTGTGTTTTACCGATGGTACGGGAAACAGCTTCGCTCTGGATAGACTCCCTCGGAATTCCATTGGTAGTATGACTATGTATCTATGGAAGTCCGAAATCAGGGTAGGTGTATTTGGTCTTAACCTGAGACTTGCACCGCTAATACTTGCGACAATCAATATACTTTGGTTGAGGTCGTCCAGGGCTTTAACAGGTTCTGTGTACGCCAATACTGGGTATATTGAGAATCGTAGTGTGTTGGGTGTGATGTCAAGACGGAAGTGTCACTCCAGTCATATGGAGATGATGGTCACGTAGGATACGGGACTGGTTCTCTTAAATGCTGCAGCTATCGGGATAAAATGACAAGGTCAGGTTTATCCGATTATAGAGACTAGTTACCAGACATCCGACATGTGCTTCATACGGGGCAGACGCAATTCCAGCCCCAGGCCTAGCACGTGATAATTCGATACTGGACAGAAATACGCAATACTACGTATACTATGCCTGATATAGATCCTTTATTCCTGTAAGGATATTTCCGGAGAATTGGGTAGGCATGGCGATTTGCTAGAGGCCAACCTTGTCTTGTAAATCGATAAAACGTAGTACTTGGTACTTACGTGTTCGGATAGTCCGACGACCGAATTTACTACCAACATATCCGGGGATCTCATGGGTCGCTTCCCAAAGATTCACCGATGACGTATGACTCGCACTCTAAATTAATCTGGGTTTAATTAGAAGAGAGAGAAAATTAATCTGGGATTAATTGAGGAGATATTTTATCTGGGATAAAATATCATTAAAAGAGAGATAATGATTAATTTGAAATTAATCGATTAATTAATATATTTGATATATTAAACGAAATTGGATTTCGACGCGGAATTAAAATTAGATTTTAATTCGGGCGAATGAATTAATTTAGAATTAATTCATTAGCGACGTGAATAGTGATTTCGCTATGCGTAATCATTTAATTGCGACGCAACAGATAATTCGTTAATTTGGAATTAGCGAACCCGAGCTCAGGATTATTTGCGAGCGCATTCGCATTTCGAATTCGAGCGCGGCACGCAAGTCAAATCAAGCGTCAAATCATTAGTCGCATCAAGTGTCGAATCACTTGTCACTTTGAGTGATGTGACTTGACAACTTGTGATTGATGTGTTTGATTAATGTTGGTGGTTGGAGCCATTATGGCTTGACTTTTGAAATCCAAATTCATGGCAAAATGCATTTGAAATTCAAATGTGTGTATTTAATACACAAATTTGGAACCAACAAAGACAATCTCTCTCTCCCTTCATCTCTTTCTTCTTCACACGCCCAAGGGGCAAAATGCTCACTGGTTTTGCTCTAAAAACCGAGCAGTGAGGGAAGCTAGAGTGGATTTTGTGGCAAAATCACAAGTGCTAGCACACTTATGAGACATGCGAAGGTGATAGGGAAGTCCACCCATGAGCCGGGAACCATTCGACGAAGCTTGGAGCTTGTTCGAAGAGCTCAAAAACAGAAAATGGAGGGCTGCAGATCTGCCACTGCCGAACCAGTCCACTGCCGAGCAAAATCAGATTTTGTTGCCTCCGCGTCGCTCAACCGATCGATGTAAGTATTCCGCAACTTCTCGATTGTTATTCACACATGATTTCATGCTTATTATTGATCTTGGGACCTTAATAGAAACCAACAATCTCTTACAACAACTGAACTCTTCCAATCCTCTAAGGCTATGGCAACTAGCACACCGCGAGGTTTTCTATCCAGGGTATCAGCCACTACATTGGCTTTCCCAAGTTGATACTAAAGAAAAATGTCATAGTCCTCCATTTATTCGACTCATTGTCATTGTCGCAGGTTCATGACTTGTTGGGTAAAAAGATATTTCAGACTCATGTCATTAGTAAAGATTTCAACCTAACATCATACAAGCAACACCTTCATATCTTTTGGGTGAAGATCGTCGTTGCTAATTCGAGAAAATTGTGCACTCATGTCACATTCTTCGGCCTATCCCATTGTAGGACAGGTTCTATCTTTGGAAAGCCAATCACAATACCTTCTTAAGAGATTACATGTCTTAGAAACTTTACTTCGATCGTGCAAAGTCACATTTCGATCTTTTGGCCTACATTTGGTGATTCCTTTAAACTGTACAGTACAGCCCTTAACTACCTTGCATATTCTTCTTGGGTTTTTTAGTATACAGGTTTTCCTCGATGAAGACTATCACAATTGATCTAGGTAGGGTCAGAGGATTCAATTTAGATGGTCCATGAAGGTGGTAGAGGTATTAGTTAATCCAAAAGGCATAACTAAAAAAATCAAAGTAGTCATACCAAGTTCTGAATACGGTC
The DNA here is from genome assembly GCA_019454045.1 of Zanthoxylum bungeanum. Taxonomy (NCBI): domain Eukaryota; kingdom Viridiplantae; phylum Streptophyta; class Magnoliopsida; order Sapindales; family Rutaceae; genus Zanthoxylum; species Zanthoxylum bungeanum. The sequence continues at coordinate 71,980 of SKCR01039797.1, forward strand.
TTGGTATATTTCCCTTTTGAATTTCCAGCTGGTGATAACCATATCTCAAATCAATTTTTAGAGAAAACCTTAAACCCACAAAGTAGGTCAAATTGTTCATCTATCCTCGGCAATGGGCATTTGTTCTTAATGTCAGTTGATTTAACTTCTAATAATCCATATTTCTCAATATCCTATTATCTTTATCGGCAAACAGTATATGAGCTCACAATAATGATGTACTATTTTGGGTGAATGTGTTATTGGGAAGGTCATCAACTAGTCTCGTAATTTTGTCATCTTGAAAGTGGCCATGCGATAAGTCGGATTAGAAACTACATGAGTTTTGGGAACTGAACGAATTCAAAACTCGATCTCCCGATCTAGTGGTAAACCTAATAAATCTTTCAAAAATACATCTAAAAACTTACTAACCACTAAGGGTGAATATAAGGTCGGGTCAAACCGCGACCCGACCCGACCCGAGCCGCAACAAACCGCTTGAGTTATAAGCAAAAAATGTGGATTTCAGGTTAAAATAACTTGAACCGCAATTTTCAGTTCGGGTTACAATTTTTGATAAATAATTTCGGGTTTAACCCAACCTGGGAGTATTTAAACCCAAAAAAATTAGGTTTTGTCTCTTGATATCTATTCTCTCCATTCCCCATTTTTCTCTAATCCCATGCACCGACTTCCACACTTCTTCTCTGAATCTGTCCTTTGTAGTTTCTAAATCTAAGCACCGACTCCCTAATTTCTTCGAGTTCTGACTATCACTTTTCTAAACAAAGCCACAAATGCGCCAATTTCCTCTCTTCTTCTGAGTAGTGAGTTCTGTCTCTCTCCTTTCGAAACCTATGCGTGAGGCGTGAGCATTGACGAGATTGAAACCAGGCAAAGCTATCAATTGTAAAGTATGAGCGGAGTTGCTTATAATTATTTATTAATGTATTATTGCTGTTGAATTTTTTTGAATCAATCTACATGCCTGAAATGATTTTGGACTTATGATATCCTCATTATGCGTATGAAATCTAAAATCGTAAGATAAAAGCAGTCAAGCACATCGTAGGAGTAAAATGGCAACTGGGTTTCCATATAATTTGAAAACAAAAGCTTATGGGCTACTGGTTTCCAATTGAGTTGTTCTTGCATGCGCTCAAATGGCAAGTAACTGGGTTCCAACTTTCCATATAATTTGAAAACATAAGCTTGTAGGCTACTGGAATTATTAAGCTATTGGTAACTTTTTGATTGTTCCCGATTGTAACTTTTTGACTGTAACTCATTCCTAATTGAGTTGTTCTTGCATGCTCATATGGCAACTGGGTTTCCATATAATTTGTAACTTTTTGACTATTTCAAGTTGTAACTTTTTTATTGTAACATATAATCACTTCCAGGTTGTAACATATATTGATTATATTTTTGTGCTCTATATCTAGGGTGGATGGAAGCATCAGCAGACCCAATGAATAAGGAGGCTGAAATTTGTTTAAGCGAGGAAGAGAATAATGAAGCCATAAATTTTACAGATACTTATGTTGTTCCTACTAAAAGTAAGTCTTCAGTTCCTAAAAAGAGAAAATATTTTAGGAATGCGAAACCTAAGTCGTAAGATAGTAAATCTTCTGATTTTTCTGTTTGTGAGCATTTTGAAAAGATAATTATTGACGGTGAAGAAAAAGCCAAATGTAATTATTGTGGGTTTGAGTATATGGCAGATCCTCATTACCATGGTACTTCAACTTTGCGTACCCATATAAATGTTAGGTGTAAGAATTACCCTTATAGAGTTATTGATCCTAAGCAAAAAAAACATTGAAAATTGAGACACTGAAAGATGGCACAGGGTTGGGTAGCTTAAAACCAGTTCATTTTACAGTTGAAGAAGCTAGAGTTGCTTGCTAGGATGATAATAGTTGATGAGTTGGCATTTAAACTGGTGGAAAGTGAGGGGTTTAGGAATTATTCTCAATATTTGAATCCTCGAATGATAGTTCCTTCTCACATGACTATAGCAATAGATTGTTTGAAAATGTATCACAATGAGAAAAATAAATTGAAAAATGTAATTAAGTCTCAACGTGTGTGTCTAACCACATATACTTGGACTTCAATTCAAAACTTGAATTATATGTGTCTGACAGCCCATTGGATAAATTATGATTGGCAGTTTCAGAAGCGAATTATAAATTTTTGTCAAGTGCCTAATCACACGGGGGAGACAATTGTTAAATTTATCGAGGCTTACATGTTAGATTGGGGAATTGATAAAATTATGACTATCACTGTGGATAATGTTAGTTCTAACGATGGTGCAATAAGGTATATCACAAGGAAAACTAAAGATTGGCCTACCACTGTTTTAGGTCATAAATTTCTTCACATGAGGTGTTGTGCACATATTGTTAACCTTATTGTAAAAGATGGCTTACGAGAGAATACTGAATCGATTGAGAAAATAAGAAATGTGGTAAGATATGTTAGATCATCCCCTGCTAGGAAATTGAGTTTTAAAAGTAGTATTGAGAGGGAGAAGATTGAGTCTAAAAGCCTTTTATATCTTGATGTGGAGACTAGGTGGAATTCTACTTAGTTGATGTTAGAGGCAGCTGAGATTTTTGAGAAAGCTTTTTTTAGGTTGGAAGATGATGATCCTAGGTTTAGATTATATTTTGATGGGGTTAAAATTAAAGGACCTCCTAGATTGGATGATTGGAGTCGATGTAGATGCTTAGTAAAGTTTTTAGAAGTGTTTTATGATGTTACACTTGCATTTTCGGCTTCATTACATGTGACTATAAATAATTTTTTCAATGAATTTGTTAGAATTCAAACTTTATTGGGTGAATATGCCAAAAGTGGTGATAGATTGTTTGAATGTATGGCAGTTGATATGAAATTTTTTTTGATAAGTATTAGGAGAATCATGCAAAAGTGAATTGGGTGTTATTTGTTAATGTTGTTCTTGATCCAATGTGTAAGATGAAATATGTCAAGTTTTTTCTTTCTCAAATTTATGATGTTTCTAAGGCTCTTGATGTTGAGAATCGGGTGCGAGATGCTTTGAATGAATTGTGTAGTTACTTTAAAGATGAGTCATCCATGGGATCATATAGTAGTAGGGTGAGTGTGTCAGCTAACAAAGAAACTATTTTGGTTGATAAGCCTGATTTTGGTGGAGAAGCTCGAAAGTTTCTTAATTTTCAATTCCAAAAGTATTTGTTAGATGAACAAAGTGTGGAGACTCAATGTGACTTGATTAGATATCTGTCGAATGGGTGTGAGGAAGATTCTGAAACTTTTGATTTACTGAACTGGTGGAAAGTGAATTCTTCCAAATTCCCAATCCTTTCTAAGGTAGCAAGAGGGTATTGGCTATTCAAGTCTCTACAGTTGCTTCTGAGTCGGCTTTTAGCACCGGTGGAAGAATAATTGATCCATTTAGAAGTTCATTATCTCCTAACACAGGTGAAGCATTAATATTTTCTCAAAATTGGTTGCAATTTAAGCCGACTGAAATTGATATTCGGGCTGCGATGGATGATGTGCAAAAATTTGAGGAATTCGCATCAGATAATGTTTAGTTTAAAAATATTGAAATTAATATTTGCTTGACATAAGCCAATGTGATTTCTAATAAATTGTGTTCTTTTTTCTTTGTAATGTTACTTTTGTAGAATTGTTGGGATCAAGTTCCACGTGTACAATTGAGCCTAACTTGCTTTATGACGATGAGAATGAGGATGTCGATTCTGATGACGAATTCATATAAGGTGGTATGTTTGTGTTATTATTTGGTGTTGTTTCTCTCTAGTTATTGCATGTATTTATATTGATGAATAATATTGTTTATGTTGCTATTACAGATAATTGACTCATAATATTGTTTGATGTTATAGGTTTTTGATATTTGGAATTGAAACTTTTGATGAACAATGGTGTGGCTACTGTTTTTTCCCTTTGAAACTTTTGATGAACTTCGATGGTTGTACTACTAGAATTATGATCCTTATAGATTGCTTTGATTGAAACTTTTGATATTTGGCTATACTACTGTAAAGTGATCATATTCACTTATTCGGTTATTTTGTATTATTGATCTTATTTTGCAAGGTAGAGCCATTAGAAGTAGAATTTTGCAGGATATAAATCAATTTTATAACAACATTTTTTTTGTTAAAAGTACTATCAATATTTATGTGTGTGTAATTATGTGTAATTATGCAGGAATTTTTAACATAGTGGAATCTATCATTTCGATATGCACTGTTCCGAAATGTATCAGGAATGGTGGTAATAATATTTTCTTTGGAAACATAGGTTAATTTCAAAAATTAAACTGCCAATTCGCACCTCTCAAACCGTTAAACCGTCGATCCGAATCGCCGCGGTTTTATTTAGGAAATTTGTAATTTTGGTTTTTAATTTCCTAAACAGCAACCTCCGCGGTTTGAACAAAAAAAATAAAAAAAACCGACCCAAACCGCACCGCGAACACCCCTACTAACCACTGCCATAGGTGAATAGTTATCCTATGAACTCCCTTCATCCCTAAGGGTAAACATGCTACTATAGCAGTCAGGTTTTTTCTTTCCATCTATGCATGTCTTCCAAATAGGATTAGGTTTCAAGGAAATCCAAGCTCGCTTGGTAATTAATAGGGATTCCATTCTTCGATAGAAAAGTGATATTTTTCCTGTAATAATCCACCTCGGCTCGATATTTGGATAGCCAATCCATATCGAGAATCATATCAAACTCTGTCAAGGACAAAACAATCAAATCAGCCTTACGTTCATCTCTCTTATTCCTCCGTGATTGGCTGAATGCCTCAAGATATTTAGCTTGTTGGGCCGCTAGGTGGATGTCTGGAAGCGTGTCAAACTACAAGGTGCCGATACAGTCAATGATATACGGGTTCAACTTGCTCTTAAATGGTGTCATACGAGAGGACTCTCTCATACATATGCCCAATGTAAACTTAGACAACTCTATAAACTTATTAGAAAAATATACGACTAACATATTTCTCTATACCGGCATAGCAAATTGCGTTGACACATCACCATATTGCTCATCATCGGAAAACTTAGCCTTAAACATTTGCTCGAATTCCTCTCATGTAATGCCATCCACATCCTGCATATTTTCGATATTGTTATACCAAAAATGGTTGTTCCAAAAGATCCCGATGCCGTGTTAGGGGTCCAGTGTCGTCTTGGGATTCCTAAAGTACGAAAATGGCGTTTCATCTCCTGCAACCACCCATCTGCAATGATGGTATCTGATACTCCATTATATTGAGAAGGATTCTGGTGCAAGAACCTGGAAGGTACTAAGACTAACATGGTTTTGTTGGGGTTTTATAAAGAATATCGGGTTTGCGCAGCGGAGCGCGGAAAACAAATTTTTCCGATTTCAAAATTTTTTCTTGAAATAATTAAATAAACTTATTTATTTAATTAACCAATACTTAAAATATGAAATTTTAACCCAAGAAATCATATTTCTTTTAATTACCAAATTACCCCAAACTTTTACAAATTAATTATTTTGGTGCTTAATTATGTCAATTACATATTTAATTGATTCCAAATCAATTCCAAAATAATTTTTTACAATTTGCAACATAAACCAGAAAATTTCCAGAATTCCGAAAATGCCCAAAAATTTCCAGAATTACAGAAACAGCCCAGGTTTTTCATTAATTGTAATTTGGCCCAATTTATTCAAAACACATCTAGATCAAATACAATCAATCCCAAATTTGACATACATCAAATATACATCAAATTATATCATATATATGAAAATCCCCAAAATTTGAATGGGTTAAGAACCCTAATTTCACAAATTACTCAAATTGGGCAATTTACATTAAATTGACAAAATTCAACACTTTAATCTTTCAATTACCACACCAATTAAGTCTCACCATCATGAAATTAATCAAGAACAATTCTAGGTTAATTATGAATGGTTAATTAACTCTAGAATGACAACTTTAATTTTCTAATTAATTTATTAAGCTTGATTACAATAATAAGTAAATAAAATAAACATACATGCTTAGCATCCTCAAACAAGCTTCCAACAAATTTAATTACAAACTTAAGAGTAGAGAGATTAATCTTAGCAACACTATTGAAGATAAGATTAATAGAAACAATTTTTATCTTGAAAAAAAATGGAAGAATACTTACATAATTTTCCCAAAATAAGCTTTCTTCTATTGATTTTCTTTCAAAACCTCTCAACTCACTTTGTAAACTTTTTGTTGAAATTGTCTAATCTGAAAAAACAAAACAAAAAATTCCTTATGTATTTTTCACCAAATTGCCGAGAATAATGGAAAAAAAAGAATAAAGAATTTGTCACAATTTGTTTTATTTTGATTGGTACACATTTTGCTTAATAAAAGATAACACTTATCTAATAATAAAGCAAACATAAAATGTGTTCCAATGGCATCATGCCATTTCCAAACTTTGAAAAAGCTAAATCGTGTCATAAGATATTTGTTAATTTAATTAAATTAATCATATAATATTAATATAATTAAATACAAATATCTTAAATATATGTATTATATTTACATTAAATATCTCAAATACATATATTAATGATATAAGTCAAATATCACAATTTGATATTTTATTAATGTGTATTTAATAAAATCAAGTATTAAATAAAATACACATTAATTTGTAAATGACCGTTAGGTCCCGATAGCATGTATTTTTTGTCTAACCATTAAACAAGTTATAAATAATTAGTCTTATTCATAACAGTTGCCCTAGTGTTCTACGATTATATCTCATTAGTGAGACTCTCTAGATTCAGGTGTAGGCATTGCATTTTTGCATGTGAAACCCGATGATGAGTCTCAGTTGGAGGCACTACCTTTTAAGTCACGGAAACCGCTGGAAACGGACGTCGGAAGGGAGGAGTCAAGAATTGACTCATATTCAGATTAAGTTCACTGGTTTAGCTTCGGGTTACTTGTTGGTTTTCCGTTTTAAAAAATTATTCCTGGCCCAAAACACTCACAAATCACCTAACATCGGCCCAAAATCCCCGCAAGCCCCTTGGCCTTGACCCAAAACCCCGCAAGCCCACACACCTTGTCCACACAAACCAAACCCACCAACCAAAAGCCCACACGCCCACACCAAAAGCCCACACGCCAACTCACCCTAATTACACCCAAATTAAATAAAATATTAGATTAAATATTAATTAGATAATGTATTTGAATTAAATAAAATATTTTAAGCCATTTACCAATTAAATAAAACATAATATATAATCATACCTAATTTGGACAAATCAAATATATTAACTTCCTAACTAAACAAAATCACATACTAAATTAAAAAGATGATATGCCTAATTAAAATCAATTAAAAAGAACCTCACCGCTTCAACCCCTCAACAGTTGCCTCACCTGACGTCCTAGCCTCTACACTCCACAGCCATTCACGCCTCACGTATAGCCACGCCACAAATCAGCCAACCTTAACTGCCATATTCCCTCTTCACGCTAAACACACGCAGATCATAGCCCTAGCCCCTCTCGGCAGCAGCTTAAATCACCAGTCCTAGCTCACGCCGAACTGCCCACAACACCACACGGCCACAAGAACCCTTCCGCCACTTCACTGCCTCATAAAACCCTAAACTGAACCCTTCATGCGACAGCCCCTTGCACTCACGCACACACTCACAACTCTCACATAAAGACAATTATACCATTCATGCATGTATTATGAAATCCCATATAGTCATTCTTATCTTTGTACGCAACATAGTGAAAAGCATTTTTATCCCATTGGTTACATCATTTACCTTCGTCTTGGCTCAACATATCGTATTACAATTCATATATCTATGTCATGATAGCATTTGAGTATTATTTCTTGTGGTATATCGGATGTTAACCCAGACATAAATTCCATAGCCGATTCCGAATGGACGGTAGTGCGGTCTGTACTTGGGATACAATTCCACGTACCACTTGGAAAAGTGCTCACATGTGTGCTTGTGTGGTTAGTGTGTGTGCATGTGTCTTTCGTGAATATAATATGCCAATGAAGTTGTATGTTCGTTGCTACTTTGATGTACTTTCAAGCATGCAATCTTAGATGTGAAATATATGTAAATTTAGATGTAAGTTTTATCTTGTACATGTGAATTTAGAAGCATGATACTCTTGGAAATAAGTGTTACTTAAACTTGATTAAATTATTACATAAATCCTTTCATTACAAGTGACATAAGTAAGGGACCATTCCGAACCCAACGGTTTGAGGTCTTCCCTTGTGAGGGGTGAGTGCGGCCTTAAATCTCATTTTCCCGGTTCACACCGGGTGGCGACTCCATTATTCTCCGGTTTAGTCCCCCGTGGCTACTCCGTACTCCCAACTAGGCCGCGAGCCTTGGACAGCATGCGTCGTCCAGTTTCTGTGTCCCACAATCTGGCGACTCCACTGGGGATAGAGAATCGGCCCCGAAATATTGTCTTGTAATGTTTGGATTTATGTTCTAATTGACCGTGTCTATAGTGGAAAAAATGAGGGTTTAATCAAGGGCATCTTGAGGCTAGGTAATGGTTTGGTGTCTTTCTTCATTCACTACCTTCCTAGAAGGAAAAGCTGTGACGGCACCTATATGGCCATCTACCCTTAGCCTATTGTGATGGACTAATTTGGAGGACTCGTTATTTATTCCTGTCACCAAGCGATAAGAGCCTAAGAGGCTAAGGTACTTAAGAGAGCCTCGCTCCACCCTCCCTCTGGGGAATCTACAATGGGAAATCCATTTGACAGTCAGTCACATATCATAGCTCATTGGCACGTACCTTAGTGTATAAAAAAAGGGTGCGCTCACTTGGTCGCTCGAACCCTTGATTGGGGAGACCTAGTTGTGGGCCATCATTCACCGGTGAGAGCCTTTGTCTACACTCTTGCGAACCCACCCATAGACCGGGTTTGTATGGTTAAAGTAACAATTATTTCCTTGAATATGTGCTTGTGGACCATCCTCATTTGGATGCAGTTGGACTATTGTCAGAAATGCGAACTTGCTGGGCCAATTAAACTGGGGCGAGTTCATACCTTATGACCATTAGGCCTAAAGCTTCTGAAATGTTGATGGGCCATTCTGTAGAAATCATTGTTTTATGTTTGCATTATCTTTCTTTTATGCTTGTGTTTGGGAACATCGTCGTTTGGATCCATTTGTCATGGGATATGGGCTTGTTGGGCCATTTAAACTGGGACAAGAACGTATTTTATGACGATTGGGCCAAAGGCTTCTAAGTGATTGATGGGCCACTTTGTGATTGTGTTCAAAACATTACCATTTGGAATTAGTTGGGCTCCTTACTATGAGATGTGTACTCGTTGGGCCATTTAAACTGGGACGAGTTCACTCCTATGACAGTTAGCCCAAAAGCTTCTAAAATGATAACGGGCCGATTTGTTTGAAAATTTTAGTTGATTTAGTATGTTATATATATTAGATGCATCTCATGCACCTCATACATACATATGTCATGTTAACACCTTCTATGTCTCAAAAAGATATCATAGATACCGTTTGGGTTAGAGAATGAACAAGGCTCATTAAAAGAACAGTAACAGTCATGAGTGAATCCGGTAGTGAGGTATCCCGTATGGATCAGTTAGAGAACTGTCTCGCCAAGATTACTGAAAAGTTGCAAGCCTTGACTACTGCTATGGCTGGTATGACTGTGCCCCGTGCTGGGGGAAATTCTGAGAATGTGAGGTGTGAGGAGCCTCTGAATGGGTTGGGGGATGATATCCCCACTTTTGATGATGATATGGCAGAGTATGCAACATGCAAAGTATCTGGGTCTCAGACAGAGTTACAGAAACTTCGGGATCAGGTTGAGTCAGTTACCCGCAAGATGAGGGGTAAAAATGAAGATTTGCTGGATTATGACACACTGACTTTCGAGGAACAGTTACCGGCACAGTTCAAGATACCTGATATGGCTAAGTTTAACGGGAATGGGGATCCAAGGGTGCATCTCCGACAGTTTGTATCAGTCATGAGTTCAGTTGGCCTATCTCAGCGCCAAGTGCAGAAAATGTTTGGAATGTCGCTCGAGGGAGCTCCCGTGGTGTGGTACCACAGTTTGGAGAAAAAAGTGAAGGAATATTGGAGGGAGTTGGCTGATGCTTTCCTGAAGCAGTATGTCACTGACCTAGAGATCGATCTGTCACTCCGCGATCTGGAGAATGTTAAGCAGAAATCGGAGGAGAGTTTTAAGGAGTACGTGGACCAATTGAGGGGTCAGTTGTTGAAAATGCAGACTAGGCCCTCGGAGAAGGACCATATTAAAATGATCATCAAGGGCACCAAGCCCTCCATCTATGGGAAGCTAAGGAGGATGACCTCCATGATTACTGATTTTCGGCAGTTGAGGGAAACTGTCATGGATATTGAGGAAGAAGAGGCCGAAAACAGAAAATTATATGGTCTGAACATGAGGCCCATTAGGGGGACATCGGGAACAAAGCCCGTTTCTGCTGAGATTTTCGCTATCCGGAACCGGAGATTCTCCAACTTGGGTATGCCCTTGTCCAAAGTATTGGAGAAGTTGAAGAGACAAGGACTTCTGTCACCCCTAGAAGCCAAACCATTACCCAATCCCCCACCATCACATTATAACCTAAGCCTTTACTGTCACTTTCACCAACAAAAGGGCCATGACACCGACAACTGCGCCCGACTCCGCCATGAAATCCAAGACCTTATAGACTCCAAGAAAATACCTGACCTAGAAACAGAACAGCCTGACACACACAGAAACCCCTTACCCAACTACCGTGTCGTACCACCACCAGCCTATATGATCAATTTTGGCCTCCCAGAAGACCTTGTCCTAAAATCCTTTCACCCTCAAGCCTTTTGCCTGGGAATCTGGGATAGTACTAGTGAAGATAAGACTGAGCAGGTGAAAAACTTTTGGCTTGATTTCTCTAGCAGTGATGAGGAAGAAGTAAGGGGAATGACGCACAGTGGTCGTTTTTACAATGATATGACAGAGAAGGGTAATGAAGTTTTGACAGATGGTAGAGAAGTGGTTGAGACTGCAGAAAATACTGAGGGGGATATAGTGCTGAGGCAATTGAGGAAGACTAGAGCACAAGTGAGTATCTGGAAACTGTTATGTGCATCTCGGGAGCATAGGCAGGCCATGGTCGAGGCCTTGAGCAAGATTGTGGTACCGGAAGATTTTACCCTGCAATGTTTGTTGGGTCGGTTCAGAAAGAAGCTTTGCAGATATCTTTTTCTGAGGATGAACTCCCGGCGGAGGGGAGAAATCATAATAGGCCTCTATTTATCAGGGCCGAGGTGAGGGGCAAGAGAACTTCATGTGTGATGGTGGATGACAGCTCGTCCATCAATGTGTGCCTGCTGAAAATTCTGGCGAGATTGGGTATGAAAGCAACAGACTTGGACCCCTCCAGTATGACTATTAAGGCTTATGATGACAGCAAAAGGGGAGTCGAGGGTACTTTTGTGGCTATGGTCAAGGTATGCCCTATTGAAGATGAAGTTGAGTTTACAGTGCTGGACATCCCAGCCACTTTTGCCTTGTTGTTAGGAAGGCCTTGGTTTCACAAACTTGGGGGCGTGTGTGGGAAACACAGAAAACTGGGCGACGCCGTTCCTAGGCTCGCGGCCTAGTGGGGAAGTAATAAATAACATGGAGTCGCCACCCGGTGTGAACCGGGACAAAGATTTAAGGCCGCACTCACCCCTCGCAAGGGAAGACCTCAAACCGTTGGGTTCGGAATGGTCCCTTACTTATGTCACTTGTAATGAAAGGATTTATGTAATAATTTAATCAAGCTTAAGTAACACTTATTTCCAAGAGTATCATGCTTCTAAATTCTCATATGCAAAATAAAACTTATGTTCACATTTCACATATATCTCACATTTAAAATTGCATGCTTAACATATATCAAAATAGCAATGAACATACAACTTCATTTGCATATCACATTCAAGAAAACACAAGCACACATATTAACCATACAAGCACACATATGGGCACTTTTCCAAGCGGTACTTGGAATTGTATCCCAAGTACAGACCGCACTACAGTCCATTCGGAATCGGCTACGGAATTTACGTCTGGGTTTCCATCCGATATACCGCAAGAAATAATACTCAAATGTTATCATGACATAAGCATATGAATCGTAATACATTAACATATTTGTAATTATACATGTGGAGATAGCTACTAGGAAAACTATGCATGAAATCTAATGAAGAAGACTCAGTTCAGTGGGTGCGTGTTCGTGTAGCGTTCGTAAATGCATTCGAACGGTAAACAGAAGGTTCGCGTTCGTATGGCATTTGACAACGCGTTCGAACAGAAATGAAACAGAATGCTCTCGTTCGTATGGCGTTTGTTAACGCGTTCGAACAGAAATGAAACAGAATGCTATCGTTCGTATGGCGTTTGATAACGCGTTCGAACGGAAATTAAACAGAATGCTCTCGTTCGTATGGCATTCGTGAACGCGTTCGAACATAAATAAGACCTGATGCATGACAAGGTAAAATACATGCGCGTTCGAGTTGCGTTCGTAAACGCGTTCGAACGGGAACAGACCTGATGCATGAAATGGGACGCAATACATAAACGACAAATAAAGGGGCGCGGCGAAGTACTGCCGTAAAGGTGGCCTTTTGGGGCTCTTGATCTCTCAAAGAGAGGACCTTTAGACCAACATACTAAGCCCATGCGCTCGACTGAATCATGCATACAAAGAATTAAAAGCAATGATATTAAACATAGTGTGCCCGATTGAACGTATCTTGTATCTAACCGAACACACATCAACCGGCGCGGCAAAGCATCGTGGTAAAGGGCTTTAGCCCCTCCCCATAGGGGATCTCACATCGCACTTACTAAACCCATGCGCTCGGTTGAATCATGCATACGAAAATAAAGACAATCATATCAAACTAGGTATGCTCGATTGAACGTATCTCGCATTCAACCGAACACACATCAATCGGTGCGGCAAAGCGTCGTGGTGAAGGATTTTAACCCCTCCAATTAGGGAACCTTTCATCGCACTTACTAAGCCCATGCACTCGATCATATCATACGAGAATAAGCAACATACATAATTTAAATGACAAAAAATAAATAAACCAAAGCAACACAACACAAGAGAAGGTGCCGTTTACTCAAGTGGTACGTGGAGTTGTGTCCCATGTACAGACCGCACTACCGTCCATTCCGATTCGGCTATGGAATTTATGTCTGGGTTTCCATCCTATATACCACAAGAGACAACACTCTTCCATTCATCCAATACCCACAACACACATCATACACACAACAAATGCCGCAAGTATTGAAAATATAATCAAAGTAAATGACCAGAAATTAAATAAGAATAAGTGTGAAAGATACCCTCAGGTCTAACCTTTTAAGCTGTCTCTCGGACTCGCGTTTCACGAAAATCGGAAGGGGGTAAAGCTCCGTAACTTTTCTGGTTCACTGGTTTGCCTCTTCCTTCGCTGTTCGGCCGCCCAAGTTACTGCTCTGACTCCGTTTTGCTGCTGTTTCCTTGTGGTTTTGCTGCCGTTTCCTCTGTAGTTTTGCTGCCGTTTCCTCTGTGTCCTCTGCTTGCTGTTTGTGGACTGTTTTGGTGTTCTCGGTGGACTGTTTTGTGTGGTTATTCAAAGATTATAAGTGTATTTTATGTTACTGTTTTAAGGGATTTTCTTGATGTTTTTTAAGGCTTTAAGTGTGGATTTTTCTTTGTGTTTTTTAAGAGTTAAATGTGCAGTTTTTTATTCACTGGTTTGGGATATTTTAGGGACTGTTTTGGGAGTGATTTAGGCTGCTGTGTTTGTGTGATTTTCGGTGATGTATGGAGGTTTAGAGGGGCTGGTTTTCGGTGGTGATTAAGGGTTGTTTTGGTGCTTGTAGTTTCGGTGATGTGAGGGTGGTTACTTGTGGTGGATTCGGCTATGGAGGAGATGGTTGGGGCTCTTTTGTTCTCTTTTTGTGTATATGTCAAGTGTTTTTCTTTGTCTTAGGTGTGCATTAGAGAGTCTAGAGAAAAAGTGGCTAGGTTAGTGCATGTTTATATAGAAGAGAGCTAGGGGTTGGCTTTGTCTCACAAGGAAAGGATTTTGGTATTCAATTAGGATTTCCAAGAAAGGCATACACAAGATTGAGGGGGGACAAAATATTTTAAATTAGGAAGTTGTAATATTTAATTTGTGTTGGTTTAGGAATACAAATATTTTAGATTGGTAATTATCTTATTAGATTAGGAAGTTAAATATATGATTGGCTTTAATTGGTTAGGATTGATTTTAATTAGGCATATCTTATTTTAATTTTAGTATATGATATATTCAATTTATTTATATTAGGTATGATTTTAGTTTAAGTTAGGTAAATATTTTATTTAATTGGTAAATGGTTTAAATATTTTATTTAATGTTTAAATTAACATTTATTTATTTAATTTGGGATGTGTTTTATGGGCTTTGGGGAGCTAAATGGGCTGGGTGTGAGGCTAGCAGCAAAACCAGAATTACCGACACCGTTCGAACGCTTCCTCGAACGCGACACGAACACCCGCAATCTGTTTTCCGTTCTAACGAAGTAACGAACGCAGCACTAACGAAGACAGTGAGCTTGTTTATTCTGAATTCCCCCTTCCGATATCCGTTTCCCGCGGCTTTCGTGACTCAAAAGGTAGTGCCTCTAAATGAGACTCATCATCGGGTTTCACATGCGAAAATGCAATGCCTACAGCGTGCCTTCCACTTTACATCAGATGATCAAGTTCCCGTATGAGGGAGAAGTTGTTACTATTCGGGCTGAGGTAGATAATGTCGTGGCTGTCTTGGAGATACAACCTTTCACGATGTTTTAGGTGTCAGCTACTTTTGAGGAATAGGTGGATCCTAGGGTGGCTAGGATCATGAAAAAAATGAAGTTTGAGCCGGGTGAAGGTTCAAAATTGCCAGATTTCAGAGGACAGACTACTCGGAAAGGTTTGGGGTACAAATCTGATGAAGAAAAACCGAAGGTCAAGAAAAAGGGCCTGAAACTGATGGAGTGTTTTGTGAAAGCTTCAGGATATCAAGGGGAGCCTGAACATGTGGAAGTTAATGGAATTGTGGTACCTGGGTTTGAGATCTTCCAGGATATGTTGGGTAAGAAGCTGATAGTTGAAGAAATTGTGAAGAAAGAAGAAGAGAATTGGGAGGAAGAACTGATGAAGTTGGAGAGCCTGACTCTGGGAGAGGACGAAAAGCCTGAGGAAGACCTGATTGCAGAGGAAGAAGTGTCTATAGATGATGAAGACATTTACCTTCCTGATTTGTTTGAATGTACTTCCGCATTATCCAATAATAAAGACATTTCTTTTGCTTACTTGCCTGAGTCATTTCCATTTACTCTGCACGAATCAAGCATATTTGACATCAGTTCAGCCAGAACTACTACATTTAACTTGGGTACACTTGAGAACCCCAAGGAAATCCTGATTGCAAGTGAAGTAATCTCCGAAGATAGGGAGAAACTAGAAGAAATATTGGTCAGATATGCCAAAGTGTTTGCTTGGTCCTATGAGGACATGCCTGGGGTAGACATAAACATTGCCCAGCACACAATACCAACTTATCCAAATATGAGGCCAGTAAAACAGAAACTCCGACGGATGAGACCAGAATGGGCTGAGAAAGTCAGAGAGGAGGTTAAGAAACAGATAGATGTGGGGTTCCTGGAAGTAGTAAAGTATCCTGAGTGGTTGTCTAATATAGTGACGGTGCCAAAGAAAGACGGGAAGGTCAGAATATGTGTAGACTACAGAGATCTCAACAAGGCTTTTCCAAAAGATGATTTTCCTCTGCCGCATATAGATGTTCTGGTTGATAGTGCGGCTTTATCTGGCATGTATTCATTTGCAGATGGATTTTCAGGGTACAATCGGATTCTCATCGCTCAGGAAGATAAACACAAGACTGCATTTGGGCTTAAGAATGCGGGGGCTACTTATCAGCGGATGGCCATTACACTTTTCCACGACTTGATGCACAAAGAGATTAAGGTGTATGTGGATGACATGATGGTGAAATCAGAGACAAGGGTTGGGCATATTGAAGTACTGGAAATGTTCTTTCAGAGAGTTGACAGATACAACCTGCGGCTTAATCCCAAGAAATGTGTGTTTGGGGTGACATCAGGGAAATTGCTTGGTCATACAGTGGGAATGGGCGGAATAAAGGTAGACTCCGAAAAGATCAAGGCAATCACAGAAATGCCTGCACCGAAGACAGAAAAAGAAGTCAGAGCATTCTTGGGGAAGATTCAGTACATCAGTCGGTTCATCGCCAAGTTGACATCAGTATGTGAGCCTATCTTCAAACTGTTGAGAAAAGATCAGCCAGTGAGATGGAATGAACAGTGTCAGACAGCCTTCGACAAAATCAGAGAGTACTTGGTAAAGCCTCCTGTATTGAAACCTCCGAGACCGGGCAGACCTTTGGTATTGTATTTGGCTATAGAATCAGAAGCACTGGGGGCAATGATGGTACAGGCTGATGAGACACGGGTAGAACATGCAGTCTATTATCTGAGTAAGAAGATGCTCCCGTATGAGGCTCGATATCAGAAAGTTGAGAAGATCTGTCTTGCAGTGGTATGGGCTTCCAAAAAATTGCGGCATTATTTCCAGTCATACAAGATCCAGGTAGTGGCAAAGGAAAATCCTATGAAGTATCTTCATTCGGTGGCTTTAGGAGGATATAAAGGCAGTGGGACACAGGAACTGGACGACGCATACTGTCCGGGCTCGCGGCCCGGTTGGGAGTACGGAGTAGCCCGCGGGGGACTAAACCGGAGAATAATGGAGTCGCCACCCGGTGTGAACCGGGAAAATGAGATTTCAGGACGCACTCACCCCTCGCAAGGGAAGACCTCAAACCGTTGGGTTCAGAATGGTCCCTTACTTATGTCACTTGTAATGAAAGGATTTATGTAATAACTTAGTCAAGTTTAAGTAACACTTATTTCCAAGAGTATCATTCTTCTAAATTCACATGTACAAGATAAAACTTACACATAAATTTACATATATTTCACATCTAAGATTGCATGCTTGAAAGTACATCAAAGTAGCAACGAACATACAACTTCATTGGCATATTATATTCAATAAAAACACAAGCACACACACTAACCACACAAGCACACATGTGAGCACTTTTCCAAGTGGTACGTGGAATTGTATCCCAAGTACAGACCGCACTACCGTCCATTCAGAATCGGCTACAGAATTTATGTCTGGGTTTCCATCCGATATACCACAAGAAATAATACTCAATTCTATCATGACATGGATATATGAATTGTAATACGATACGTTGAGCCAAGACGAAGGTAAATGATGCAACCAATGGGATAAACATGATTTTCACTATGATGCGTACAAAGATAAGAATGACTATATGGGATTTCATAATACATGCATGAATGGTATAGTTGGCTTTATGTGAGAGTTGTGAGTGTGTGCGTGAGTGCAAGGTGGCTTTACGGCGTGAGGAGTTGTGCTTGTGGTAAGCGGCTTAAAGGCAGGCGAATTGCGTGAATTGTTTGAGTGTGTGGGGACTGTTTGTATTTCAAGGCGTGAAGGCAATGGTAGGGAATTAGCGATAGTCAGTGGGTGAGTATTAGGTTAGTGTACTGGGCTGTATATGCGTGAGTGAATGGCAGTGTGTGCGTGAGTGAATGGGACGTGAGCGTGTGTGTTGTGGCATGCAGGTCTGGGTGGCAGTTTGTGGATTGACTATGCGTGCGTTGATAGGGCTAATGGCTTGAGGCCAAGGGCATGTGTGTAGATTGCTTGCGCAGGGGACGTGTGGAGGGTGCAAGTGTATGTACGTGAAGACGTGTGGCTATTGGTTGGTAATAGGCTGAAGAAAGGGCTGAGAATATGGGTACACCAATAACAATAGGTCGAGCCAAGACAGGGATAGACGATGCAATCAATAGATGAAAGAAACGGAAAATATCGTGGTAAAGGTAGCCTTTTAGGCTTTTCTTCCCCCAAATGGAGAACCTTTTAATCCAACACAATAAGCCCATGCGCCTTTCGTTACGATGAGTACAAAGATAAAGATAACTATATGAAATTTAGTATGTCCGATTGAACATATCTTGTATTCAACCAAACACACATCAACCGGCGCGGCAAATCATCGTGGTAAAGGATTTTAACCCCTCCAAATAGGGGACTTTTCATCGCACTTACTAAGCCCATGCGCTCGATTGAACCATGCATGCAAAGAATTAAAAACAATAATATCAAACTTAGTATGCCCGATTGAACTTATCTTGCATTCAACCGAACACACATCAACCGGTGCGGCAAAGCATCGTGGTAAAGGATTTTAACCCTTCCAAATAGGGGACCTTTCATCGCACTTACTAAGCCCATGAGCTTGATTGAATCATGCATGCAAAGAATTAAAAACAATAATATCAAACTTAGTATGCCCGATTGAACATATCTTGCATTCAACCGAACACACATCAACTGGCGCGGCAAAGCATCGTGGTAAAGGATTTTAACCCCTCCAAATAGGGGACCTTTCATCGCACTTACTAAGCCCATGCGCTCGATTGAATCATGAATAAACAAGTAACATGCAGAATTCAAATGACGAAAAATAAATAAACCAAAACAACATAAAACAAAAGAGGGTGTCGTTTACTCAAGCGGTACGTGGAGTTGTATCCCGAGTACAGATCATATTACCGTCCATTCGAAATCGGCTATGAAATTTATGTCCGGGTTTCCATCCGATATACCGCGAGAGTTGACACATCTTTTATTTTATTCCAATCCACAACATACAATATTTCATGATACATGCATATTTATCTACTCAAGGGCCACAACATGCATTTTAGCATAACAATCATGCGAACAATTTTCAATAATAATAAAAATAAAACAGAAAATGAATATGGAAAATACCCTCAGGTCTAACCTTTTTTGCCGACTTTCGGACTTGCGTTTCACGGAGATCGGAAGGGTAAAGCTCCTCAACTTCTCCGGTTCACTGGTTTAGCGTCTTAATTCACTGTTTTGCTGTTTTGCTTGCTGTTTGGTCTCCGTTTTGCTCATGTTTTCTCTGTATTTTCTGCTCACTGTTTCAGGTCTATTAGTGGACTATTTTTGCATTTTTTAGGGGGGTTTTGGTTGCTGTTTTTGCGGTTTTAAGGAGGCTTTGAGTGCAGTTTTTTATGTTACTGCTTTAAGGTTTTTAAGGAATGTTTTAAGTGGATTTTGCTGTTGTTTTAGGGGTTAAATTACTGCTGTTTGGGCATGTAAACAGTACAGTTTTTGTGTTCGCTGCAGTTCGGTTTTTGTTTGTAATTTTCGGTGATGGAGGGCTGCTGTATAGGGCTGGTTTCGGTGGCTTTAGGAGGATATAAAGGCTTGTTATTTTCGGTTATGGAGGGGTTGAGGAGGGTGATGTGTTCGGCTATGGAGTGGAGGGATGAAAAGAATATTTTTTGTTACTTATTCTTGTGATTGGCGTGAATGGAGAGCTTGGAGAGGGGGTTGGAAATTCTTTGCTTCTTTATTTCTTGTGATGGGCGTGAACTAGGAGGGAATGCCTTGGAAAACTGTGGTTTATATAGAGAAGGGCTAGGGCTTCACCTTGTCTCACAAGGAAGGGATTTGATTTTGTGTTGAGCAAGGAAAGTCAAAGATTGAGGGGGGACAAATTTGGTTTAGATTAGGAAGTCAATATATGTGATTGGTTAGGATTAGGCATTTAATTTGTTAGATTAGGAAGTCAATATTTTTAATTTGTTATAATTGATTTTAATTAGGCATATCATCTTTTTAATTTAGGTATATAACATATTTGATTTGTTTAAATTAGGCATGATTTTATTTTATGTTTTATTTAATTTGGTAAATGATTTAATTATTATTTTATTTAATCACATTATCTAATTAATATTTAACTTAATATTTGATTTAATTTGGGTGTGTATTAGGGTGAATGGGCGTGTGGGCCTTGGTTGGGGAGTGTGGGCCTTTGGTTGGTGGGTTTGGTTTGTGTGGACAAGGTGTGTGGGCTTGCGGGGTTTTGGGTCAAGGCCAAGGGGCTTGCAGGGATTTTGGGCCGAGGTTAGGTGATTTGTGAGTGTTTTGGGCCGGGAATAATCTTTTAAAACGGAAAACCAACAAGTAACCCGAAGCTAAACCAGCGAACTTAATCCGAATATGAGTCAATTCTTAACTCCTCCCTTCCGACGTCCGTTTCCCGCGGCCCTCGCTACTTAAAAGGTAGTGCCTCCAACTGAGACTCATCATCGGGTTTCACATGCAAAAATGCAATGCCTACAGTCGCTCCCACTTTGATGGGACTTGTGCAGTGTGTGACTTTGAACAATCCTATCAAAGTTATGCAATGCATTTTCACTTACATGGCTCGTCTGCTGCCTCGAGCTAAGTTGGTGCTGCAGTGGACCTCGATCCGGGGACGCATCCCGATAACTGCAACTGACAACGTGGGCACCTAGACCCAATACCGCTAAAAATAGGGACCTCGCCCTCAAAATGATGATGTAGTGGGCACATCTACCCTAGGACGCATCCCGGAACTACAACCGACAATGGGGGCACCTCGACCCTAACACCGCTGACAATAGGGACCTCGCCTTCAAACTGATGATGTAGTGGGCACCTCGACCCTGAGACGCATCCCGGAACTACAACCGACAATGGGGGCACCTCGACCCAACACCGCTGACAATAGGGACCTCACCCTCAAACTGATGATGTAGTGGGCACCTCGACCCTGGGACGTATCCCGGAACTACAACCGACAATGGGGGCACCTCGACCCAACACCGCTGACAATAGGGACCTCGCCCTCAAACTGATGATGATGTGGGGCTTCGCCCCCAAGCCGATACGGGCCTCGCCGCCTGGGACTTATCCCCAAAACTGATATTGCGCTGACGCTGTTAGGCTCATCTCTACCGCTTTCTCTTTTCTTCGAACCTGCGAACACAAAACAAAAACAAACACGGAAAGAATACAATGTTACGTGTATGCATGAATGATTTTCCTACTCCGTTGGGTTAGGTCTTCTGCCAATTTCCTTGGTGACCGCTCGGTCCTTTCTTCCTCAGGCAAAGTACTGTTTCATTCTGTCCACGTTGATCGGCTCGGTGAACTCATTTCCTTCCAAGTCTGATAGCCTCACTGCTCTATTTCCCATTACCTTCTGCACTATATAAGGTCCTTCCCAGTTAGGTCTGAATTTTCCTCTCGGATCTGTCGTCAACGGCCTCGACTGCTTAAGTACCAAATTACCCTTTCTGATCTTGGTGGGGCGTACTTTCTTGTTGAATGCTCGGGCTAGTCTCTTCTTATACAACTACATGTGATACAAAGACTTCATTCTCTTCTCATCCAATAGTGCTAACTGATCAAACCTCTGTGCGGCCCACTCCGGTTCCGGTAATTTTGCCTCTGCTAATACCCTCATGGACTATATTTCCACTTCTACTGGCAATACTGCTTCCATTCCATAGACCAAAGAGTAAGGCGTTGCCCCTGTTGTTGTTCTTACTGATGTTATGTACCCCCACAAAGCATACGGTAATTTCTCGGCCCAATCTCTGCAATTTTCTGTCATCTTGGCTAAAATCATCTTTATAGTCTTGTTGGCTGCCTCAACTGCCCCATTAACGTGTGCTTGACAGTCATGACAGTGCTTTACCATCTTTGCGCAGTCTGT
Source organism: Zanthoxylum bungeanum (assembly GCA_019454045.1). Lineage (NCBI taxonomy): Eukaryota > Viridiplantae > Streptophyta > Magnoliopsida > Sapindales > Rutaceae > Zanthoxylum > Zanthoxylum bungeanum. The sequence goes on from SKCR01039797.1 coordinate 93,826, forward strand.
TTCCATGGTTGACCAATAAAAACCTTGTCTCACTATCTTGCGGGACAGATTCAACCCGTTCATGTGCGGACCACATACCTCGGCGTGTATTTCTTCCATTACATGTTGGGCTTCTTCCTTTCTCAAACACTTCAACTGAATACCGTTTGCTTGCCTCTTGTACAGTTCTCCTTTCAAAGTCACATACTGGGAAGCTAACTTCCGAATGGATATTCTGTCTTTTCTGATTGCCCCTTCCGGGAGTTCACCATGTTCCAGATACCTCTGAATGTCATAATACCAAGGTTTACCATCGTCGACCTCAACTTCCAGAATTCTTTCTATCTCATAAACAGGTCTGCTTGTTGTTGTCAGTATCAACGGTCTCATCACTAACTTTTCTGGATTTTCCCAAGTTGCTGCAAGTGTAGCCAATGCATCTGCCATTTGATTCTCTTCTCTCGGTAAGTGCTGAAAATTACACTCGGGATAACCTGTGCCAACTTTCTGAGGTAAAAAAGGTAAGGTTTCAACCGTTCTTCTTTCAATTCCCATTCTCCTCGCATCTGCTGGACCACCAACATAGAATCTCCATAGACTTCCACACTCCCGGCCTTCAAGGCTATCAATGCCGTCAACCAAAAGCACATGCTTCATACTCGGCCATGTTGTTAGTCACTCTGAATGTCAACCTCTTGGCCAAAGGCAAAGTCTCTCCCTCGGGGGTTCTTCACGATTCCAATTCCGGCTCCCTTGTAATTCACTGCTCCGTCAAAATACATCTTCCATCTCTGAACTGTTATTGCTTGGATCTCTTCATCTAGAAATTCAAACTTATAATGATCCCCCTCAACAGGTTGCAATGCCAGAAAATCTGCTACTGCTCGCCCTTTGATCACTTTGGAGGTGAGATACTCAATGTCAAACTCTGTCAGCAATACCAACCATCTGCCCAATTTTCCCACTAGTGTAGGCACCGAATGAAGATACTTCAGAGGATTTTCCTTTGCCACTACCTGGATCTTGTATGACTGGAAATAATGCCGCAATTTTCTGGAAGCCCATACCATTACAAGACAGATCTTCTCAACTTCTTGATACCGAGCCTCATACGGGAGCATCTTCTTACTCAGATAATAGACTGCATGTTCTACCCCTGTCTCATCAGCCGGTACCATCATTGCCCCCAGTGCTTCTGATTCTATAGCCAAATACAATACCAAAGGTCTGCCCGGTCTCGGAGGTTTCAATACAGGAGGCTTCACCAAGTACTCTCTGATTTTGTTGAAGGCAATCTGACAGTGTTCATTCCATCTCACCGGCTGATCTTTTCTCAACAGTTTGAAAATAGGCTCACATACTGATGTCAACTTGGCGATGAACCGACTGATGTACTGAATCTTCCCCAAGAATGCTCTGACTTCTTTTTCTGTCTTCGGTGCAGGAATTTCTGTGATTGCCTTGATCTTTTCGGAGTCTACCTCTATTCCGCCCATTCCCACTGTATGACCAAGAAATTTCCCTGATGTCACCCCAAACACACATTTCTTGGGATTAAGCCGCAGGTTGTATCTGTCAACTCTCTGAAAGAACCTTTCCAGTGCTTCAATATGCCGAACTCTTGTCTCTGATTTCACCATCATGTCATCCACATACACCTCAATCTCTTTGTGCATCAAGTCGTGGAAAAGTGTAATGGCCATCCGCTGATAAGTAGCCCCCGCATTCTTAAGCCCAAACAGCATTACCTTGTAACAATAAGTACCCCACTCAGTAACAAATGCAGTCTTGTGTTTGTCTTCCTGATCGATGAGAATCCGATTGTACCCTGAAAATCCATCTGCAAATGAATACATGCCAGATAAAGCCGCACTATCAACCAGAACATATATATGCGGCAGAGGAAAATCATCTTTTGGACAAGCCTTGTTGAGATCTCTGTAGTCTACACACATTCTGACCTTCCCGTCTTTCTTTGGCACCAGCTCTATATTATCCAACCACTCAGGATACTTTACTACTTCCAGGAACCCCACATCTATCTGTTTCTTAACCTCCTCTCTGACTTTCTCAGCCCATTCTGGTCTCATCCGTCGGAGTTTCTGTTTTACTGGCCTCATATTTGGATAAGTTGGTATTGTGTGCTGGGCAATGTTTCTGTCTACCCCAGGCATGTCCTCATAGGACCAAGAAAACACTTTGGCATATCTGACCAACACTTCTTCTAGTTTCTCCCTCTCTTCGGAGGTTACTTCACTTGCAATCAAGATTTCCTTGGGGTTCTCAAGTGTACCCAAGTTAAATGCAGTAGTTCTGGCTGAACTGATGTCAAATATGCTTGATTCGTGTAGAGTAAATGGAAATGACTCAGGAAAATAAGCAAAAGAAATGTCTTTATTATTGGATAATGCGGAAGTACATTCAAACAAATCAGGAAGGTAAATGTCTTCATCATCTATAGACACTTCTTCATCTGCAATCAGGTCTTCCTCAGGCTTTTCGTCCTCTCCCAGAGTCAGGCTCTCCAACTTCATCAGTTCTTCCTCCCAATTCTATTCTTCTTTCTTCACAATTTCTTCAACTATCAGCTTCTTACCCAACATATCCTGGAAGATCTCAAACCCAGGTACCACAATTCCATTAACTTCCACATGTTCAGGCTCCCCTTGATATCCTGAAGCTTTCACAAAACACTCCATCAGTTTCAGGCCCTTTTTCTTGACCTTCGGTTTTTCTTCATCAGATTTGTACCCCAAACCTTTTAGGATCCACCCATTCCTCAAAAGTAGCTGACACCGATCTGGGGTTGTGATGAATTATAATATCACCGGTTTATAAGGGGTTATTTTATAGTTTGGGTAATTTAAAGGTTTACTTATTAAGTCTTAAGCTTAATGCTTCTTGTTGTCTGATCACCAATAAGATTGATGTGGTAAATCTAAAATGAACTAGACATATGGATTTTAGGTTTCAGCCTTAGACTTAATAGCCCACGATCTTCCTTGAGGATATATAACCCTCTAATAGATTTCCTTACAGGATAGGAATATACCTGTCGGGCGGGGGTAGCCATAATTGGAACTTAAACTTAATGAATCCAGATAATTTGGTTGACATAGACATATGGTTCAATTGGGTTAAACTGGGTATTTGCGTCTGACCATCGACAGAGGCTTTTGCATAATTTAGTGTTCCAGGTTAGTAAACTGATTTATTACACAAACATAAAATAATCACTTCATCTTTTAAAAGATATTAGAAGGATTCACAACCCTAGATCTTTGTGTCTTTTGTTATTTTCCTTAGTATTTTCTTTTGTCTTTTATTTATTTATTTATTTTGTAAAAACCACTTTCAACCAATCAAACAATCATTCTCTTCACCCTCAATTAGATATTTGTAAATAAATAGATTCAATAATTAATAACAACAGTAGGAATTAAGTCCTCGTGGGATCGATATTTTTATACTACTTGAACGATACGTGCACTTGCGTTATACGTGTGTGTTTACGCCGGTCACACGCCCATCACAAGAAATAAAGAAGCAACGAATTTCCAACCCCCTCTCCAAGCTCTCCATTCACGCCAATCACAAGAATAAGTAACAAAAAATATTCTTTTCATCTCCTCCACTTCATAGCCGAACACATCACCCTCCTCAACCCTTCCATAACCGAAAATAACAAGCCTTTATATCCTCCTAAAGCCACCGAAACCAGCCCTATACAGTAGCCCTCCATCACCGAAAATTACAACCAAAAACTGAACTGCAGTGAACACAAAAACTGCACTGTTTTACACACCCAAACAGCAGTAATTTAACCCCTAAAACAGCAGCAAAATCCACTTAAAACATTCCCTAAAAACCTTAAAGCAGTAACATAAAAAACTGCACTCAAAGCCTTCTTAAAACCGCAAAAACAGCAACCCAAACCCCCCTAAAAAACGCAAAAACAGTCCACTAATAGACCTGAAACAGTGAACAGAAAATACAGAGAAAACAGGAGCAAAACGGAGACCAAACAGCAAGCAAAACAGCAAAACAGTGAGTTAAGACGCTAAACCAGTGAACCGAAGAAGTTGAGGAGCTTTACCCTTCCGATCTCCGAGAAACGCAAGTCCGAAAGTCGGCAAAAAAGGTTAGACCTGATGGTATTTTCCACATTCGTTTTCTGTTTTATTTTTATTATTTATTGAATATTGTTCGCATGATTGTTATGCTAAAATGCATGTTGTGGCCCTTGAGTAGATAAATATGCATGTATCATGAAATATTGTATGTTGTGGACTTGGAATAAAATAAAAGATGTGTCAACTCTCGCGGTATAACGGATGGAAACCCGGACATAAATTTCATAGCCGATTCCGAATGGACGGTAATATGATATGTACTCGGGATACAACTCTACGTACCGCTTGAGTAAATGGCACCCTCTTTTGTTTTATGTTGTTTTGGTTTATTTATTTTTCGTCATTTGAATTCTGCATGTTACTTGTTCATGCATGATTCAATCGAGCGCATGGGCTTAGTAAGTGCGATGAAAGGTCCCCTATTTGGAGGGGTTAAAATCCTTTACCACGATGTTTTGCCGCGCCGGTTGATGTGTGTTCGGTTGAATGCAAGATATGTTCAATCGGGCATACTAAGTTTGATATTATTGTTTTTAATTCTTTGCATGCATGATTCAATCGAGCGCATGGGCTTAGTAAGTGCCATGAAAGGTCCCCTATTTGGAGGGGTTAAAATCATTTACCACGATGCTTTGCCGCACCGGTTGATGTGTGTTCGGTTGAATGCAAGATATGTTCAATCGGGCATACTAAGTTTGATATTATTGTTTTTAATTCTTTGCATGCATGATTCAATCGAGCGCATGGGCTTAGTAAGTGCGATGAAAGTCCCCTATTTGGAGGGGTTAAAATCCTTTACCACGATGCTTTGCCGCGCCGGTGATATGTGTTCGGTTGAATACAAGATATGTTCAATCGGACATACTAAATTTCATATAGTTATCTTTATCTTTGTACTCATCGTAATGAAAGGCGCATGGGCTTATTGTGTTGGATTAAAAGGTTCTCCATTTGGGGGAAGAAAAGCCTAAAAGGCTACCTTTACCACGATATTTGTCGTGTCTTTCATCTATTGATTGCATCGTCTATCCCTGTCTTGGCTCGACCTATTGTCATTGGTGTACCCATATTCTCAGCCCTTGCTTCAGCTTATTACCAACCAATAGCCACACGTCTTCACGTACATACACTTGCACCCTCCACAAGTCCTCTGCGCAAGCAATCTACACACATGCCCTTGGCCTCAAGCCATTAGCCACATCAACGCACGCATAGTCAATCCACAAACTGCCACCCAAACCTGCATGCCACAACACCCACGCTCACGTCTCATTCATTCACGCACACACTGCCATTCACTCACGCATATACAGCCCAGTACACTAACCTAATACTCACCCACTGACTATCGCTAATTCCCTACCATTGCCTTCACGCCTTGAAATACAAACAGTCCCCACACACTCAAACAATTCACGCAATTCGCCTGCCTTTAAGCCGCTTACCACAAGCACAACTCCTCACGCCATAAAGCCACCTTGCACTCACGCACACACTCACAACTCTCACATAAAGCCAACTATACCATTCATGCATGTATTATGAAATCCTATATAGTCATTCTTATCTTTGTACGCATCATAGTGAAAAGCATGTTTATCCCATTGGTTGCATCATTTACCTTCGTCTTGGCTCAACGTATCGTATTACAATTCATATATCCATGTCATGATAGCATTTGAGTATTATTTCTTGTGGTATATCGGATGGAAACCCAGACATAAATTCAGTAGCCGATTCCGAATGGACGGTAGTGTGGTCTGTACTTGGGATACAATTCCACGTACCACTTGGAAAAGTGCTCACATGTGTGCTTGTGTGGTTAGTATGTGTGCTTGTGTTTTTCGTGAATATAATATGCCAATGAAGTTGTATGTTCGTTGCTACTTTGATGTACTTTCAAGCATGCAATCTTAGATGTGAAATATATGTAAATTTAGGTGTACGTTTTATCTTGTCATGTGAATTTAGAAGCATGATACTCTTGAAAATAAGTGTTACTTAAACTTGATTAAATTATTACATAAATCCTTTCATTACAAGTGACATAAGTAAGGGACCATTCCGAACCCAACGGTTTAAGGTCTTCCCTTGCGAGGGGTGAGTGCGGCCTTAAATCTCATTTTCCCAGTTCACACCGGGTGGCGACTCCATTATTCTCCGGTTTAGTCCCCCACGGGCTACTCCGTACTCCCAACCGGGCCGCGAGCCCAGGACAGCATGCGTCGTCCAGTTCCTGTGTCCCACAGTCTGGCGACTCCACTAGGGATAGAGAATCGGCCCCGAAATATTGTCTTGTAATGTTTGGATTTATGTTCTAATTAACCGTGTCTATAGTGGATAAAATGGGGGTTTAATCAAGGGCATTTTGAGGCGAGGTAATGGTTTGGTGTCTTCCTTCATTCACTACCTTCCTAGAAGGAAAAGCTGTGAAGGCACCTATATAGCCATCTACCCTTAGCCTATTGTGATGGACTAATTTAGAGGACTCGTTGTTTATTCCTGTCACCAAGCGATAAGAGCCTAAGAGGCTAGGGTACTTAAGAGAGCCTTGCTCCACCCTCCCTCTGGGGAATCTACAACGGGAAATCCATTTGACAATCAGTCACACACCATAGCTCATTGGCACGTACCTTAGTGTATAAAAAAGGGTGCGCTCACTTGGTCGCTCGAACCCTTGATTGGGGAGACCTAGTTGTGGGCCATCCTTCGCCGGTGAGAGCCTTTGTCTACACTCTTGCGAACCCACCCATAAACCGAGTTTGTATGGTTAAAATAACAATTATTTCCTTGAATATGTGCTTGTGGACCATCCTCATTTGGATGCAGTTGGACTATTGTCAGAAATGCGAACTTGCTGGGCCATTTAAACTGGGCCGAGTTCGTACCTTATGACCATTAGGCCCAAAGCTTCTGAAATGTTGATGGGCTATTCTGTAGAAATCATTGTTTTATGTTTGCATTATCTTTCTTTTATGATTGTGTTTGGGAACATCGTCGTTTGGATCCATTTGGACCATTTGTCATGGGATATGGGCTTGTTGGGCCATTTAAACTGGGACAAGAACGTATTTTATGACGATTGGGACAAAGGCTTCTAGTGATTGATGGGCCACTTTGTGCTTGTGTTCGGAACATTACCATTTGGATTTAGTTGGGCTCCTTGCCATGAAATGTGAACTTGTTGGGCCATTTAAACTGGGACAAGTTCACTCTTATGGCAGTTAGCCCAAAAGCTTCTAAAATGATAACGGGCCGATTTGTTTTAAAATTTTAGTTGATTTAGTATGTTATATATGTTACATAAATCTCATGCACCTCATACATACATATGTCATGTTAACACCTTCTATGTCTCAAAAACACATCATAGATACCGTTTGGGTTAGAGAAGGAACAAGGCTCATTAAAAGAACAGTAACAGTCATGAGTGAATCCGGTAATGAGGTATCCCATATGGATCAGTTAGAGAACGGTCTCGCTAAGATTACTGAACAGTTGCAAGCCTTGACTACTGCTATGGCTGGTATGGCTGTGCCCCGTGCTGGGGGAAATTCTGAGAATGTGAGGCGTGAAGAGCCTTTGAATGGGTTGGGGGATGATATCCTCACTTTTGATGATGATATGGCAGAGTATGCAACATGCAGATTATCTGGGTCTCAGGCAGAGTTACAGAAACTTCGGGATCAGGTTGAGTCAGTTACCCGCAAGATGAGGGGTAAAAATGAAGATTTGCTTGATTATGACACACTGACTTTCGAGGAACAGTTGCCGGCACAGTTCAAGATGCCTGATATGGCTAAGTTTAACGGGAATGGGGATCCAAGGGTGCATCTCCGACAGTTTGTATCAGTCATGAGTTAAGTTGGCTTATCTCAGCGCCAAGTGCAGAAAATGTTTGGAATGTCGCTCGAGGGAGCTCCCGTGGTGTGGTACCACAGTTTGGAGAAGAAAGTGAAGGAATATTGGAGGGAGTTGGCTGATGCTTTCCTGAAGCAGTATGTCACTGACCTAGAGATCGATCTGTCACTCCGTGATTTGGAGAATGTTAAGCAGAAATCAGAGGAGAGTTTTAAGGAGTATGTGGACCGGTGGAGGGGTCAGTTGTTGAAAATGCAAACTAGGCCCTCGGAGAAAGACCAGATTAAAATGATCATCAAGGGCACCAAGCCCTCCATCTATGGGAAGCTAAGGAGGATGACCTTCATGATTACTGATTTTCGGCAGTTGAGGGAAACTGTCATGGATATTGAGGAAGAAGAGGCCAAAAATAGAAAATTCTATGGTCTGAACAGGAGGCCCATTGGGGGAACATCGGGAACAAAGCCCGTTTCTGCTGAGATTGCCGCTATCCGGAACCGGAGATTCTCCAACTTGGGTAGGCCCTTGTCCAAAGTTTTGGAGAAGTTGAAGAGACAAGGACTTCTGTCACCCCTATAAGCCAAACCATTACCCAATCCCCCACCATCACATTATAACCTAAGCCTTTACTGTCACTTTCACCAACAAAAGGGCCATGACACCGACAACTATGCCCGACTCCGCCATGAAATCCAAGACCTGATAGACTCCAAGAAAATACCTGACCCAGAAACAGAACAGCCTGTCACACACAGAAACCCCTTACTCAACTACCGTGCCGTACCACCACCAGCCTATATGATCAATTTTGGCCTCCCAGAAGACCTTGTCCTAAAATCCTTTCACCCTCAAGCCTTTTGCCTGGGAATCTGGGATAGTACTAGTGAAGATGAGACTGAGCAGGGGAAAAACTTTTGGCTTGATTTCTCTAGTAGTGATGAGGAAGAAGTAAGGGGAATGACGCGCAGCGGTCGTTTTTACAATGATATGGCAGAAAAGGGTAATGAAGTTTTGATAGATGGTAGAGAAGTGGTTGAGACTGCAGAAAATACTGAGAGGGATATAGTGTTGAGGCAATTGAGGAAGACTAGAGCACAATTGAGTATCTAAAAACTGTTATGTGCATCTCGGGAGCATAGGCAGGCCATGGTTGAGGCCTTGAGCAAGATTGTGGTACCGTAAGACGCCAACCCTGCAATGTTTGTTGGGTCAGTTCAGAAAGAAGCTTTGCAGATATCTTTTTCTGAGGATGAACTCCCGGCGGAGGGGAGAAATCATAATAGGCCTCTATTTATCAGGGCCGAGGTGAGGGGCAAGAGAACTTCATGTGTGATTGTGGATGACGACTCGTCCATCAATGTGTGCCCGTTGAAAATTCTGGCGAGATTGGGTATGAAAGCAACAGACTTGGACCCCTCCAGCATGACTATTAAGGCTTATGATGACAGCAAAAGGGGAGTCGAGGGTACTTTTGTGGCTATGGTCAAGGTAGGCCCTATTGAAGATGAAGTTGAGTTTACAGTGCTGGACATCCTAGCCACTTTTGCCTTGTTGTTGGGAAGGCCTTGGTTTCACAAACTTGGGGGCGTGCCTTCCACTTTACATCAAATGATCAAGTTCCCGTATGAGGGAGAAGTTGTTACTATCCGGGCTGAGGTAGATAATGCCGTGGCTGACTTGGAGATACAACCTTTCACGACATAACTAGGGCTAGTAAGAACTTAAAAGTAAAAGATATAAAGTAAAAATAATGAAAAGTAAAAGACATAAAGTAAAACTGAAAAGTAAAATAAAATAAAATGCTAAGGTAAAAGGAATTACTTTTACTACTACTAATTTAGATATCTCCCATAAAATAATATATAAACTTATGATAATATTACCAACCGACCATATAGGCGGTATCCTGATTAAGTCCAACCAGCCATAAAGGCGGAACCAAAATTAAATTACCAACCGACCAATCTGGCGGTATCCTTTTATTAGTCAGGTTTAAACCAGATTAAAATGAATTACCAACTGACCAATCTGGCAGTATCCTTTTTAAGTCAATATTTTAAATAGTGAATATATTATTTTTAAGGGAGATTAATCTAAATAGTAACAGTAAAAGAATTATCTTTCACCCTAGCTGGGGAAGTTACCTCATCATGGTAAATAGTAAAAACTGTAAAAAGTAAAAATTAAATTACTATTATTACAAAACGTAATTAAAATTATTTACAAAATAAAAATTAAAAACTAAAAAACTAAAAGCTAAAAGAATCTAGAGAGAGAAACTCTCTCTTTAGAAAGAATATAAGAGAGAGAGTGGTGCACTGAATTCTGAAATCTCGAGCTCAATTTATAGGCCTCGGTAGGCTTCCAGCGTTGCGACGCCAGGGCTCTCAGCGTTGCTACGCCATATTTGTCGACGTGGCACGCTCTGGTTCGCCGGTTTTAAGATTCTGGATAAGTTGATAAGGTGACACGTGGCATAGTGGTTGGGCGTCAATTATTGTGACACGTGGCGGCTTCTGATTGGTCGCTGAGATTCTTATCCGCCACGTGTCAGATAAGGATTAGATACTCAATGATTGATGCTGACGTGGCGCTGACGTGGCGGTGACGTGGCGATGACATGGTGACATGTGGGAAAGAGACTGTCGGTACCGTAGAATTGCGACACGTGGCACTTCCTGATTGGCTAATGATGACATGGCGGTGTTGACTTGTTGACTTGCTGACGTGGCTGATGACATGGAGATGACACGTGGCACACATGGCGATGATGACTGTCGGCACCGTAGGATGCTGACATGTGGCACGGCGCATGTTAGCATATCGGTTGTGATAGTGACACGTGGCACGACGCATTTTAGCAAAGTCAAACTTTTCTCAGATTCTGATTTGTGGACCCGGCGCACGTTAGCACTGTTCGGCGCATTTTAGGCGTCGCGACGCGGAAGGTCTTGGCGTCGCGACTCTGACAATTTACTGAAATGTCCTTTTTGTCCAATTTTCATTGTTTTGGCCCAAATCACCTCCAGAATGTCCTGAAACTTTATTTATCTACAAAATAACACAAAACACATCAAAACGTTCACAAAACTCAAGAAACTATACAAAATATTAGGTTAAATAAGTGGTAAGGTGGCAAAAAGAGTTTTGTCCCATTCAGTGCTCGTGCCACCTTTTTGCTCCTTGTTGTTCCAGTGGTTACTGCAAAGAAAGAAAGAAAATCAGGAGGTCTTATATGGTGCTTGACTTGGAATGGGAGTTCCATTCTGTCAAGCTTCTGGGCGATATCTTTGATTTGTACTCCCCAAAACAGCGATGTTTCTCCTGAATGCTCTGGATTTTTATTAAGGTCACACATTTGCTCCTCCATTTGCTCTGCTTCTTGTTCCACCTTTTCTTCACAGATGTATTTTAAAATTTTCGTATTCAGCTCTTCATCTGTCCTCTGTGAAAAGCATGCTTCAAAATTATCAACCTGAGGATGAAAAGAAATGTCAGATTTTAGGTCTTCATCCTCTGATCTGGGTGAAATGATTAGCTCAGGTAGATCTTCTTCAAATATAATTGCAAAATAGTCTCCGTTGTTGGTACAGTTGGTACAAATAGATCAGCTTCATCCTCGTCAGAATCTGAATAATAAAAATCAAATTGAGACTTTGCCGGTTCGGGCTCGTGAACTGATACCTCTGGTTGTTGATACTGCTCAGCCTCCTCCTCTGTTGAAGTGTCATTGTGAATCTCTGGGTACTCGAAGGCTTCATCTGTGTCATCTGAAACTGGTTCTTGAGGTATGATGTTCTGGTTTTCTGTTAATTGTCTCACTTGATCTGTCATCATTTGATGGATTTCTGATTGTCTCTGAATTTGTGCATCTAATTGAGCTTCCCGTTCTTCGAGCCAATCTTTGAGCATGTGAATCTTTGATAGTTCTGATTGTTGATGGAGATCGTAAGTAGATGGTGGATAAGATGAAAAATGTGGTTCTGTGAAATGTGATGGCTCGTTATACCATGAAGGATCTTGATAGCTCTGCCACCCTGGATGGTAGTTGAATTTGCAGTAATCTCTAGGGTGGTTACCATTACATATGTCACATCTTCCCATTACGTTCTGTTGAGCAAATGTGGTATTGCTTGGTTCTGGCATCTAGTGATAATTGTTGGGCTGGACAACAGGCCTCAGAAAACCGGACTGTTGCTCCCAGATTTGGGGTGTATCTTCTAGTAAAGCTCGTGATCTTTCAATCTCCCAGTAGTGTTCCATTTTTCAATCACCTGAAAAAGAAAGAAATAAAAATTACAGATAAAAATAAAGAAAATTAGATACAAGTAAATTAAATAGCTTCAAAATTAACAACTCAAGAAATATAAGTCCCCGGCAACGGCGCCAAAAACTTGACCGGCGTAAACACACATGTATAACGCAAGCGCACGTATCGTTCAAGTAGTATAAAAATATCGATCCCACGAGGACTTAATTCCTACTGTTGTTATTAATTATTGAATCTATTTATTTACAAATATCTAATTGAGGGTGAAGAGAATGATTGTTTGATTGGTTGAAAGTGGTTTTACAAAATAAATAAATAAATAAAAGACAAAAGAAAATACTAAGGAAAATAACAAAAGACACAAAGATCTAGGGTTGTGAATCCTTCTAATATCTTTTAAAAGATGAAGTGATTATTTTATGTTTGTGTAATAAATCAGTTTACTAACCTGGAACACTAAATTATGCAAAAGCCTCTTCGATGGTCAGACGCAAATACCCAGTTTAACCCAATTGAACCATATGTCTATGTCAACCAAATTATCTGGATTCATTAAGTTTAAGTTCCAATTATGGCTACCCCCGCCCGACAGGTATATTCCTATCCTGTAAGGAAATCTATAGAGGGTTATCTATCCTCAAGGAAGATCGTGGCTATTAAGTCTAAGGCTGAAACCTAAAATCCCTATGTCTAGTTCATTTTAGATTTACCACATCAATCTTATTGGTGATCAGACAACAAGAAGCATTAAGCTTAAAACTTAATAAGTAAACCTTTAAATTACCCAAACTATAAAATAACCCCTTATAAACCGGTGATATTATAATTCATCACAACCCCAGATAACTAACACATAACTAGGGCTAGTAAGAACTTAAAAGTAAAAGACATAAAGTAAAAATACTGAAAAGTAAAAGACATAAAGTAAAACTGAAAAGTAAAATAAAATAAAATGTTAAGGTAAAAGGAATTACTTTTACTACTACTAATTTAGATATCTCCCTAAAATATATATAAACTTATGATAATATTACCAACCGACCAATAGGTGGTATCCTGATTAAGTCTAACCAGCCATAAAGGCGGAACCAAAATTAAATTACCAACCGACCAATCTGGCGGTATCCTTTATTAGTCAGGTTTAAACCAAATTAAAATGAATTACCAACCGACCAATCTGGCGGTATCCATTTTAAGTCAATATTTTAAATAGTGAATATATTATTTTTAAGGGAGATTAATCTAAATAGTAACAGTAAAAGAATTACCTTTCACCCTAGCTGGGGAAGTTACCTCCTCATGGTAAATAGTAAAAACTGTAAAAAGTAAAAATTAAAAATTAAATTACTATTATTACAAAACGTAATTAAAATTATTACAAAACTAAAAATTAAAAACTAAAAACTAAAAGCTAAAAGAATCTAGAGAGAGAAACTCTCTCTTTAGAAAGAATATAAGAGAGAGAGTGGTGCACTGAATTCTGAAATCTCGAGCTCAATTTATAGGCTTCCAGCGTCGCGACGCCAGGGCTCTCAGCGTCGCTACGCCATATTTGTCGACGTGGCACGCTCTGGTTCGCCGGTTTTAAGATTCTGGATAAGCTGATAAGGTGACACGTGGCAGAGTGGTTGGGCTTCAATTATTGTGACACGTGGCGGCTTCTGATTGGTCGCTGAGATTCTTATCCGTCACGTGTCAGATAAGGATTAGATACTCAATGATTGATGCTGACGTGGCACTGACGTGGCGGTGACGTGGCGATGACATGGCGACACGTGGGAAAGAGACTGTCGGCACCGTAGAATTGCGACACGTGGCACTTCCTGATTGGCTAATGATGACGTGGCGGTGACGTGGCGGTGTTGACTTGTTGACTTGCTGACGTGGCTGATGACATGGAGATGACACGTGGCACACGTGGCGATGATGACTGTCGGCACCGTAGGATGCTGACACGTGGCACGGCGCATGTTAGCATATCGGCTGTGATAGTGACACGTGGCACGGCACATTTTATTTAAGTCAAACTTTTCTCAGATTTTGATTTGTGCACCCGGCGCACGTTAGCACTGTTCGACGCATTTTAGGCGTCGCGACGCGGAAGGTCTTGGCGTCGCGACTCTGACAATTTACTGAAATGTCCTTTTTGTCCAATTTTCACTGTTTTGGCCCAAATCACCTCCAGAATGTCCTGAAACTTTATTTATCTCCAAAATAACACAAAACACATCAAAACGTTCACAAAACTCAAGAAACTATACAAAATATTAGGTTAAATGAGTGGGAAATAGTGATATAAATACCACTCATCAGCGTGAACTAGGAGGGAATGCCTTGGAAAAGTGTGGTTTATATAGAGAAGGGCTAGGGCTTCACCTTGTCTCACAAGGAAGGGATTTGATTTTGTGTTGAGCAATGAAAGTCAAGATTGAGGGAGGACAAATTTGGTTTAGATTAGGAAGTCAATATATGTGATTGGTTAGGATTAGGCATTTAATTTGTTAGATTAGGAAGTCAATATTTTTAATTTGTTATAATTGATTTTAATTAGGCATATCATCTTTTTAATTTAGGTATATAACATATTTGATTTGTTTAAATTAGGCATGATTTTATTTTATGTTTTATTTAATTTGGTAAATGATTTAATTATTATTTTATTTAATCATATTATCTAATTAATATTTAACTTAATATTTGATTTAATTTGGGTGTGTATTAGGGTGAATGGGCGTGTGGGCCTTGGTTGGGGCGTGTGGGCCTTTGGTTGGTGGGTTTGGTTTGTGTGGACAAGGTGTGTGGGCTTGCGGGGTTTTAGGTCAAGGCCAAGGGGCTTGCGGGGATTTTGGGCCGAGGTTGGGTGATTTGTGAGTGTTTTGGGCCGGGAATAATCTTTTAAAACGGAAAACCAACAAGTAACCCGAAGCTAAACCGGCGAACTTAATCCGAATATGAGTCAATTCTTGACTCCTCCCTTCCGACGTCCGTTTCCCGCGGATCCCGCTACTCAAAAGGTAGTGCCTCCAACTGAGACTCATCATCGGGTTTCACATGCAAAAATGCAATGCCTACAGTCGCCGAATGAAGTATCTTCATTCGGTGCCTTCACTAGTGGGAAAATTGGGCAGATGGTTGGTATTTCTGACAGAGTTTGACATTGAGTATCTCACCTCCAAAGTGATCAAAGGGCGAGCAGTAGTAGATTTTCTGGCATTGCAACTTGTTGAGGGGGATCAGTATAAGTTTGAATTTCTAGATGAAGAGATCCAAGCAATAACAGTCAGAGATGGAAGATGTATTTTGACGGAGCAGTGAATACAAGGGAGCCGGAATTGGAATCGTGATAGTAACCCCCGAGGGAGAGACTTTGCCTTGGCCAAGAGGTTGACATTCAGAGTGACTAACAACATGGCCGAGTATGAAGCATGTGCTTTTGGTTTGACGGCATTGATAGCCTTGAAGGCCGGGAGTGTGGAAGTCTACGGAGATTCTATGTTGGTAGTCCAGCAGATGCGAGGAGAATGAGAATTGAAAGAAGAACGGTTGAAACCTTACCTTTTTACCTCAGAAAAGTTGGCACAGGTTATCCCCGAGTGTAAGTTTCACACTTACCGAGAGAAGAGAATCAAATGGTAGATGCATTGGCTACACTTGCAGCAACTTGGGAAAATCCAGAAAAGTTAGTGATGAGAGCGTTGATACTAACAACAACAAGCATACATGTTTATGAGACAGAAAGATTCTGGAAGTTGAGGTCGACGACGGTAAACCTTGGTATTATGACATTCAGAGGTATCTGGAACATGGTGAACTCCCGGAAGGGGCAAGCAGAAAAGACAGAATAGCCATTCGGAAGTTAGCTTCCCAGTATGTGACTTTGAAAGGAGAACTGTACAAGAGGCAAGCAAACGGTATTCAGTTGAATTGTTTGAGAAAGGAAGAAGCCCAGCATGTAATGGAAGAAATACACGCCGGGGTATGTGGTCCGCACATGAACGGGTTGAATCTGTCCCGCAAGATAGTGAGACAAGGTTTTTATTGGTCAACCATGGAAACAACTGCGCAAAGATAGTAAAGCACTGTCATGACTATCAAGCACATGGTAATTTGAATCACTTACCGCACACAGAGTTGCACGGGTTGTCAGAGCCGTGGCCTTTCTCAGCATGGGGGATTGATATAATTGGGGAAATTCGACCGAATGCATCAAATGGGCATCGCTTCATAGTAGTGGCAGTAGATTACTTCTCGAAGTGGGTGGAAGCCGAATCATTCCGTAATGTTACAGTAAAACAGATGGCAAAGTTTATAGCTCGGAACCTCATTTGTCGGTATGGTATGCCGCATCATGTAGTGACAGACAACGGAGTTCAGTGTCAAGGGGAGATGAAGGCAATGTTACAGAGGTATGGGATAGGCCACCACAAGTCATCACCGTACAGGCCGCAGGCAAATGGGGCAGTTGAGGCAGCCAACAAGACTATAAAGACGATTTTAGCCAAGATGATAGAAAATTGCAGAGATTGGACCGAGAAATTACCGTATGCTTTGTGGGGGTACAGAACATCAGTAAGAACAGCAACAGGGGCCACACCTTACTCTTTGGTCTATGGAATGGAAGCAGTATTGCCAGTAGAAGTGGAAATACAGTCCATGAGGGTTTTAGCAGAGGCAGAATTACCGGAACCAGAATGGGCCGCACAGAGGTTTGATCAGTTAGCACTGCTGGATGAGAAGAGAACGAAGTCTTTGTATCACATGCAGTTGTATCAGAAGAGACTAGCCCGAGCATTCAACAAGAAAGTACGTCCCACCAAGATCAGAAAGGGTGATTTGGTACTTAAGCAGTCGAGGCCGTCGACGACAGATCCGAGAGGAAAATTCAGACCTAACTGGGAAGGACCTTACATAGTACAGAAGTAATGGGAAATGGAGCAGTGAAGCTATCAGACTTGGAAGGAAAGGAAACGATTCACCGAGCTGATCAACGTGGACAGATTGAAACAGTACTTTGCCTGAGGAAGAAAGGACCGAGCAGTCACCAAGGGAATTGGCAGAAGACCTAACCCAACGGAGTAGGAAAATCATTCATGCATACACGTAACATTGCATTCTTTCCGTGTTTGTTTTTGTTTTGTGTTCGCAGGTTCGAAGAAAAGAGAAAGCAGCAGAAATGAGCCAAACAGCGTCAGCGCAGTTTCATTTTTGGGGATAAGTCCTAGGGGGCGAGGCCCATATCGGCTTGGGGGCGAAGCCCCACATCATCATCAGTTTGAGGGCGAAGTCCCTATTGTCAGCAGTGTTGGGGTCGAGGTGCCCGGGGTCGAGGTGCCCAGGGTCGAGGTGCCCCCGTTGTCGGTTGTAGTTTCGGGATGCGTCCCAGGGTCGAGGTGCCCACTACATCATCAGTTTGAGGGCGAGGTCCCTATTGTCAGCGGTGTTGGGTCGAGGTGCCCAGGGTCGAGGTGCCCCCGTTGTCGGTTGTAGTTCCGGGATGCGTCCCAGGGTCGAGGTGCCCACTACATCATCATATTGAGGGCGAGGTCCCTATTGTTAGCGGTATTGGGTCGAGGTACCCAGGGTCGAGGTGCCCCCGTTGTCAGTTGCAGTTATCGGGATGCGTCCCAGGATCGAGGTCCACTGCAGCACCAACTCAGCTCGAGGCAGCAGACGAGCCAGGTAAGTGAAAATGCATTGCATAACTTTGATAGGATTGTTCAAAGTCACACACTGCACAAGTCCCATCAAAGTGGGGGGGACTGTAGGCATTGCATTTTTGCATGTGAAACCCGATGATGAGTCTCAGTTGGAGGCACTACCTTTTAAGTCGCGGAAACCGGGGGGGAAACGGACGTCGGAAGGGAGGAGTCAAGAATTGACTCATATTCGGATTAAGTTCACTGGTTTAGCTTCGGGTTACTTGTTGGTTTTCCGTTTTAAAAAATTATTCTGGCCCAAAACACTCACAAATCACCTAACCTCGGCCCAAAATCCCCGCAAGCCCCTTGCCTTGACCCAAAACCCCGCAAGCCCACACACCTTGTCCACACAAACCAAACCCACCAACCAAAAGCCCACACGCCCACACCAAAAGCCCACACGCCCAATCACCCTAATTACACCCAAATTAATAAAATATTAGATTAAATATTAATTAGATAATGTATTTGAATTAAATAAAATATTTTAAGCCATTTACCATTAATTAAAAAATAAAATAATAATATAATCATACCTAATTTGGACAAATCAAATATATTAACTTCCTAACTAAACAAAATCACATACTAAATTAAAAAGATTATATGCCTAATTAAAATCAATCATAACAAATTAAAAATATTGACTTCCTAATCTAACAAATTAAATGCCTAATCCTAACCAATCAATATATTGATTCTAATTGAACCAAATTTGTCCCCCCTCAATCTTTGACTTTCCTTGCTCAATGCCAAAATCAAATCCTTCCTTGTGAGACAAGGAGGAGCCCTAGCCATTCTCTATATAAACCCATCACCCAAAGCTCTCCCCCTCTCTAACACACACGTTTTTTTGACAAGAAGTCAAAGAAGCAAAAACAGCAACAAATCCCTCTACAGTTCACGCATATTACACAAAAAATAACAAAATTTATCTTCATCTCCTTCCCCTACTTGACGAAAAAACACAGCCCCATAAGCCTCCCTCACATCACCGAAAAATACACCAATACAGCAGCCCTTTGCACGTCAAAAAACACAGCCCCATAAGCCTCCCTATATCACCGAAACAACAGCCCACGTAAACCTCCCTGCAGTACGAAAAACTGCACTCATATTAGCCCTCAAAACAGTCCCTAAAATCCCTAAACCAGTAACATAAAAACTGCACTTATAACCCTTAAATAATCACACAAAAACTGCACTTAAAACCCACAAAAACACCCAAAACAGTCCCATATACACCTGAAACAGTGACCAACAATACGACAGTGAAACCGCGAGGAAACAGCAGCAAAACGGAGTCAAAACAGTAGCTTGAGCAGCGAAACAGCGAGGTAAAATGCAAACCAGTGAACCAGAAAAGTTGCGGTGTGATAGCCCTTCCGACGGCCGTGAAACGTGAGTTTGAAAGTCGACATAAAAGGTTAGACCTGAGGGTATTTCCACATTCGTTTTCTGTTTTATTTGTATTATTTATTGAGTATTGCTTGCATGATTGTTATGTTGAAATGCATGTTGTGGCCCTTGAGTAGAAAATATGCATGGATTATGAGAATTGTATGTTGTGGCTTTGGAATAAAATGAAAGATGTGTCAACTCTCGCGGTATATCGGATGGAAACCCGGACATAAATTTCATAGCCGATTCCGAATGGACGGTAGTATGATCTGTACTCGGGATACAACTCCATGTACCGCTTGAGTAAACAACACTTTCTTTTGTTTTATATTGCTTGATTTATTTATTTTCGTCATTTGAATTCCGCACATTATTTGTATGCATGATACAATCGAGCGCATGGGCTTAATAAGTCAGATTAAAGGTCCCCTATTTGGAGGGGTTAAAATCCTTTACCACGATGCTTTGCCGCGCCGGTTGATGTGTGTTCGGTTGGATATAAGATATGTTCAATCGGGCATACTAAGTTTGATGTGATTGCCTTTATTTTTTATGTATGATATAATCGAGCGCATGGGCTTAGTAAGTCGGATTAAAGGTTCCCTACTTGGAGGGGTTAAAATCCTTTACCACAATGCTTTGCCGCGCCGGTTGGTTGATGTGTGTTCGGTTGGATATAAGATATGTTCAATCGGGCATACTAAGTTTGATGTGATTGTCTTATTTTTTGTATGTATGATACAATCGAGTGCATGGGCTTAGTAAGTCGGATTAAAGGTCCCCTATTTGGAGGGGTTAAAATCCTTTACCACGATGCTTTGCCACGCCGGTGATGTGTGTGTCGGTGGATGTAAGATATGTTCAATCAGACATACTAAGTTTGATATGGTTATCTTTATCTTTGTATGCATTATAACGGAAGGCGCATGGGCTTATTGTGTTGGATTAAAAGGTTCTCCGTTTAGGAAGAAAAGCCTAAAAGGCTACCTTTACCACGATATTTGCCGTGTCTTTCATCTATTGATTGCATCGTTTATCCCTGTCTTGGCTCGACCTATTGTCATTGGTGTACCCATACTCCCAGCCCATCACACCTGAAGCCCCCTTAGCGCACACACACAAAGTCCTCTGCCTTCACGCTAACCACTCCTTCAGCCACGCACCACAAAAAAAAAACCATAAGCAGCTCTCTTGCATCAACACGTAACCCTTACGTCCTTAAGCCATTCACGTCAAACTGCACCCATCCTTCACGCCGAATACATGCAAACAGCCCCTAGACTTCACGGTAAATAAGCCCCTTTTACAGCAGCTCAACTCTCACGTAAGACCCCTCATCAACTATCGGCCACCCTAGCATCATCCCTCACTGCCCTCATAAAGAACCTCACCGCTTCAACCCCTCAACAGCTACCTCACCTCACGTCCTAGCCTCTACACTCCACAGCCCTTCACGCCTCACGCATAGCCACGCCACAAATCAGCCAACCTTAATGCCCTATTCCCTCTTCACACTAAACACACGCAGATCACAGCCCTAGCCCCTCTCGGCAGCAGCCTAAATCACCAGTCCTAGCTCACGCCAAACTACCCTCAACACCACACGGACACAAGAACCCTTCCGCCACTTCACTCCCTCATAAAACCCTAAACTGAACCCTTCATGCGACAACCCTTGCACTCACACACACACACTCAAACTCTCACATAAAGCCAATTATACCATTCATGCATGTATTAAGAAATCCCATATAGTCATTCTTATCTTTGTATGCATCATAGTGAAAAGCATGTTTATCCCATTGGTTACATCATTTACCTTCGTCTTGGCTCAACGTATCGTATTACAATTCATATATCTATGTCATGATAGCATTTGAGTATTATTTCTTGTGGTATATCGGATGGAAACCCAGAAATAAATTCCATAGCCGATTCCGTATAGACGGTAGTGCGGTCTATACTTAGGATACAATTCCACGTACCACTTGGAAAAGTGCTCACATGTGTGCTTGTGTGGTTAGTGTGTGTGCCTGTGTCTTTCGTGAATATAATATGCCAATGAAGTTGTATGTTCGTTGCTACTTTGATGTACTTTCAAGCATGCAATCTTATATGTGAAATATATGTAAATTTAGGTGTAAGTTTTATCTTGTACATGTGAATTTAGAAGCATGATACTCTTGGAAATAAGTGTTACTTAAACTTGATTAAATTATTACATAAATCCTTTCATTACAAGTGACATAAGTAAGGGGACCATTCTGAACCCAACGGTTTGAGGTCTTCCCTTGCGAGGGGTGAGTGCGGCCTTAAATCTCATTTTCCCGGTTCACACTGGGTGTTGACTCCATTATTCTCCGGTTTAGTCCCTCGTGGCTACTCCGTACTCCCAACTAGGCCGCGAGCCTAGGACAGCATGCGTAGTCCAGTTTCTGTGTCCCACATCAGGCATATCTGTCACAAAATCAAATTTCGTGTCCATAATTCACCCACCCATAAATTATGATGAACATGGATAAACTCACCGAATCATACAGGTCGAGGTCACTGCATACGTATAATCCATGCGTCACAGGTATCCAGATTAATCCAGAGATATAGATACAAACATCAAATCTCTATAGATGTAATCACGTCGACGTTTCGATTAGCAATTCTCAAAAATACTTAGAACTAATTTCTACAGTGTACCACGGGCCATGGATTTAACAGATTGTTAATTCCATATTGAATACCTATACTCTGTACACAGAGCTGACGGATCCTATCTTGATACAAACAGGATATCCTGAGCATCAGTCCACACCCAACGAACAGGTGGAGGTCTGATCTAAATAGATCGGTGACGTGACTGCCATCTAACTGTGGAGGATAACTCAGATATCCACAGTGGTATCTCAAGTCAAAGAATCATTATGCTCACTCAACCCGAGAAGATTCTTATTGACGTTGGTGTACCATCCATTAAGAATCTTCGGTGAGTCGTTCAGTGTTTATCCGCTAAAACACCTACACGTCTATACGAGTCTCAAGACTCATGGTTCACTGAGAAACCATCAGAATCCAAGATTCCAATATACGACATGTACCAGTCTCAACGGGTTTACTTTACTGACCAAGTAGTGTAAACCTTGACCGGAATCTTCTAAGAATGACAACGTCATGATACAACTCAATGTCAGTTGCGACGCTTTTGCAACAGTATCATAACTAATCATTCTAAGGTAGGTTACGTCTTTACCATATTAAAAAGAAGTTATATAAAAGAAACTGTTCATTTTATTCATAATAAAATGTTACATAAGTATTTACAAGGAAATACATAATAAAATTGGCGCTCAGAGCACCAACCTAACAAAATCTCCCACTTGCTCTAGTGCCAATATCGATTGTATTTAATACCCATCGACTCCACATGTTTATCAAATAACTTCGGAGGTATGGCCTTCGTAACGGGTCTGCTACATTATCTTCACTCGGTACCTTGCACACGACAATGTCCCTCGCGACACAATCTCTCGAATGATGTGGTACTTTCGTTCCACATGCTTCGACTTCTGATGCGCCTTGGTTCTTTTGCTTGCGCAATGGCTCCAGTATTATCACAGTATAACGGAATCAGATTCTCGATACTTGGGACTACTCCCAATTCTGTGATAAAGTTCCTAACCCAAACAGCTTCCTTTGCAGCTTCAGAAGCTGCAATATATTCCGCCTCTGTGGTGGAATCAGCTGTCGACCCCTGTTTGGAACTCTTCCAACAAACTGCACCACCGTTAAGGGTAAACACGAATCCTGATGTAGACTTTCTATCATCAGGATCCGATTGGAAATCGGAATCCGTATACCCATTAACTTGCAGTTCGTTTCCTCCATAGATAATAAACTTATCCTTAGTACCTTTAAGATACTTGAGGATATGTTTAATGGCCATCCAATGGTCATTTCCTGGATTAGACTGATATTTGTTCGTCACACTAACTGTGAAGCTGATATCAGACCTAGCATATAACATGGCATACATGATGCTGCCCAAACACGAAGCATAAGGGTAATTAGACATTCTAATCTTATCATATTCTGTTTGCGGACACATCTTCTTCGAAAGATGTAAGCCATGTCTGAACGGTATGTTTGTTGTCTTACAGTTACCAAAATTATACCGTTCTAAGATCTTATCTATGTACGTTGATTGGGATAACCCAATAAGCTTCATTTCTCTATCTCTATAGAGTTTTATGCCTAAGACATAAGAAGCTTCACCCAGGTCCTTCATGGAGAAATTCTTATAGAGGTAAGCTTTGACGCCTTGCATCATCCAATATCATTCCAATGATAAGGATGTCATCAACATAGAGAATTAAAAATACCACCATACTCCCACTGGCCTTCTGATACACACAAGATTCTTCCGAATTCTTGAGAAAACCAGACAATTTGATTATCTCGTCGAATCGAAGATTCCAACTTCGTGAAGCCTGTTTAAGTCCATAAATAGACTTCTCAGCTTGCATACCATGCCCGAGTTCTCGCTGGATGCAAAACCCCGGCTGTTCCATATAGATTTTTTCATCAAGAAATCCATTTAGAAAAGCTGTTTTGACATCCATTTACCAAATCTCGTAATCATGATATGCGACAATAACAATAAAATCCTTGATGACTTTAGCATTGCAACTGGAGAAAAGGTTTCATCGTAGTCGACACCAGGTCGCTGCAGTAACCTTTAGCTACCAGTCGGGCCTTAAAGGTTTCAACCTTTCCATCGAGCCCTCGCTTCCTCTTGTAAATCCATTTACAACCGATAGGAATAATTCCTTTGGGAAGCGGAACCAAGTTCCAAACTTGATTCTCATGCATTGAGTCCATCTCGGATTTCATGGCGTCTTGCCATTTCACGGAGTCGATGTCCAACATCGATTCTCTATAGGTAAATTGATCAGTCTCTTATACTAAGAGAACATCGAGACTCTTTTCTTGTATAAAATACAAGCGTTCAGGAGGTCTAGATACCCTTTGTGACCTACAGAGTTTGTGTGTTGAAGGTTCTTCATCTTCTTGAATCACAGGTTCCTCCATTAGTTCGTTGGTTCTAGGTTGCACTTCATTAAGCTCAACCTGTCTATGATCACCACCTTCAGCCAAAAATTCTATTTCTATAAATTTTGTGAAGCGAGCTACGAACATATTTCGATACTTGGTATCATAGAACAAATATCCTTTCGTATTTGAAGGATATCGAACAAACCTAAACTCCTGCCGTCTAGGCAAAAGCTTATCTTGTTGAGCCATCCTGACGTATGCAGGACACCCTCAAATCTTAATATAACTAAGATTTGATTTCCTACCGGTCCATATCTCATACGGAGTCGTAGGAACAGCCTTGGAATAAATCTTATTCAAAATATGTGCGGCAGTTAAAAGAGCATAACCCCATAAGTAATAGGATAAATCTATATAACTCAACATCAATCGGACCATATCCAATAAAGTCTGATTTCTCATCTCTGACACTCCACTATGTTGCGGAGTGTCTGGAGGAGTATATTGAGCAAGAATCTCATTCTCCTTTAAATAATCGGTGAACTCTCCACTCATATATTCACCGTCTTGATCAGATCGAAGGCATATAATATATTGACCAGTTTGTTTTTAACTTCGTTTCGGAATTCTTTGAACTTTTCAAAGGTTTTTTTTATTTATGTCTCATCAAATAGACATAACCGTACCGCGACAGATCATCGGTAAAGGTAAGGAAGTATGAAAAACCACTGTGAGCAGTTTGACTCAAGGGACCACATACATCAGAATGTACGAGTTCCAATAAGTCAGTGGCTTGGTGTCCAATACCGAAGATGGGGCTTTGGTCATTTTACCCCGAATACAAGATTCACAAGTTGGATAAGGTTCAATGGTGAAATCATATATCAAACCATTCTTAACCAATTGTGTTAGGCGTTTCATGCCTATATGACCCAACCTCATGTGCCACAGTTCAGTATTATATATATAAGATTGTTTACGTTTATTTATTTCAGTATTAAAGAGGCAATATGTAATGACCATGCTCGTTTGGACAACAAAGGATCTAAATATTATAACTATCATATAAATAAAAAGAACGATTCTTAATATTTACATTATAACCTTCAGTATCTAATAAAAAATGGACATAATATTCGCCACACATCCAGGCACAAAATAGCAGTCATTTAACAAAAGTCTCCCACTGGGTAAGGGAATCTCACATATGCCCACTGTAACTACATCCAGAGAGTCGCCACTCCCGAATCGCAACTGCATCTCCCAAGATTTCAGCCGTCTACTTCCTGTCAGCACCTGCAACGTATTGCAAATGTGAATAGGACAAGCAGAATCCAAAATCCAATTAGATGTCATAGCTTCACAAGCCAATGAGATATCGATAATAGGAAAAATAAAAGTACTTGATGTCGATGCTCTTTCCTTCCTGATTTGTGCGAGATAGTCCGGACAGTTGCGTTTCCAGTGCCCGACTTTCTGGCAGTGGTGGCACTTGTCTTCAGAAGCTCTTTTGGGCTTCATCGTCTTACCCTGCGGAGGAATATTGAAACACTTCTTTTTCTTTCCTTTTGTCTTATTCCCCTTCGACTTGGATTAGGAAGAAGCGGAAAGTGAAGTGGGTTTCGGAAGGCGAGTCGGAACTCCCTTCCTTAAATCTTCCTCTGCTGTGAGAAACATCCTATGCAACTCACGGTAAGAACAGTGAATCCCATTCATGTTGAAATGCATTACGAACTGGCGATATGACGCCGGGAGTGAACCGAGAATGACACTATGACTAAGAGTTTCATTGAGAGGGAAATCTTGTCGCCTCAATTACTCGATCAAATCGATCAAGTAAAGCACATGCGGGCTCACAACCTGCCCCTCTTCAAGTTTAGAATGGAACAGTTCCATCAAAACTATATGAACCACGACCTGTTCCTGGTTCATGAATGATTCATGAAGTTGTGTCATCATGATATATGCATCATGCATCTCAAAATAAGTCTTCTTAAGCTCAGAAGAAAGAGAACTCATGATGAATGATTTAACCCTTAAATCATCATCCTTCCATCGCTAGAAAGTCTCATGTTGCTCAGGAGATATATCTGGTGATATAGCAAGCGGTAATGGACCTTCCAAAATATACCCCAGCTTCTCAGAATTGAGGATAATCCTCAAGTCCATATCCCAATCCGCAAAGTTTTATGCGCCTTTTAGCTTATTTATATCTAGCATACGAGCAAAAGGATTGGTTGGAGGTGCCGCCATCGTAGATCAAATAGACAGCGAATCAACGGTAAGCAGATTAATAACAGTTTCAAATTATATCATAAAGCATTAACTAGATCATGGATTTTAAATCTAAAAATGCCCCTCCCACTATTTCATGCAATACTGTAATCCCCAAACAGAATACAAAATATGCGATAATCAAATCATAACATAATAGTGAAAGGTGGACCCTGTACGGGCCAAAATTGGGCCGAGGGCAAAACCGTCTTTTCACTTTGAACCCAATACTGAATAAGGCCCATAGACAAAGGTCCAGCTGAGAGTCTGAATACCAAAAGCCCAGGGTAAAGCCCAAAGAAACCTTATTCCACTTACAGATAAAGATTAACACATAAAGCCAAGCCAAGAAACAGAATATAGACATACCACAAATCATTACCAACTATTTCCCTCTTTCCCCAAACATGAAACGTATCCTCCATATGCATAGATTCATGATCACCGAAAGTTTAAATCTTAAACATGTTATGGGGACCCCGTTTCCATGTGCTAAACCAAAGAAACCATATTTCTCCACCTATAAATATAAGCAGAATTCGGAGTGTAAGGCATTCCAGCATTACTTCTCATATACAAGCCTGTGCTCTCTCACACAAGCTCTCAGAGCTTCACATTTCCTTAACACTTTCCTCCGCCCTCACGACCACTCAAAGAAGGTTAAGGTAATAGCAAACCTTGCTTTCACATTTTACTTATTCATTGCTCATTTCATACTACTGACTTGAGCGTCGGAGTGCCCCCGACACCCACCACACTGGTGGGTAGTCTACTCCCGCTCACTCTACCTTTGTTTTGTAGGATCGTTAGTGCCCACAACCTACAAATTCTCGATTGTGGACCTCGGTAGAAATCCAGCATCCACAATTTGGCGCCCACCGTGGGGCTTTAGCGATTCATAGTAGGCAAAGATCTCACATTCTACAATACTCAAAACACAGTCACTCATGGCTTCAAGCAGTGGACAAACATCTGATCCAGTAGCGTCATAACTAGCCATACTCTAGGAAAGATTGCAATCTTTGGAAGAATAAAACCAAACCATGTGAAACTCCAACATAAACCTTCAAAAGTAGTTGGAGTTAATCTCATCCACATCTCAACATCATAACACCCCAGATCAACCCAACAATCATGCCAATCCATCTAATCTCTTGGGAGAATTCAATGAAGTGACATATGACAATCCATCAAATGGCAGCCAGATGAACCTACCAATTTCCCCAGTCGACCAAGCACAACAGGTCGCATCTACCATGAGGAGGGAAATGATGGAGTTTAAAGAAGCAGTTATGTCCAGCCTACCAGGAGTGAAACTACCGATAAAGAAAAGCAGAGCAGGAACCATTTCTGACACTCCCTTCTTGGAGACCATCACATCTGTTGAGCTACCACGAAAGTTCAGTCCACCGGATATGAAGTTGTATGATGGATCCACCGATCCAGACGACCATGTAATACACTACAAGTACAAGATGATGTCAAATGGCTTGTCACCAAGCCAATGGGAAGCTGGAATATGCAGATGCTTTGGAGAAATATTGGCAGGACCGGCCCTCACCTGGTTCATCAACCTACCTTACAGATCCATCGAGTCTTACCAACAGCTAGCAGACAAATTTGTGGAGCATTTTGCAAGTTCTTGCAAGCTTGAGAAGACCACCAATGACCTCAATGCCATCCAGCAACGGAGAGGAGAGTCATTGCGAAGCTACGTGGCTCGCTTCAATAAAGAGATGATAACAATTCCATATCTCCATCAGCCTACTGTAGTGGAAGCATTCAGAAATGGATTACTTTCAGAAAGTGGACTCTACAAAAAGCTCACTAAATTTCGATGCTACACAATGGATCAAGCCATGGCTCGGGCCCACATTGAGATCATATGGGAGGAGGATAAGAGGAACAATAAGAGAGAAAGCTCCTCCAATCATCACAATGAGAGAACCTCGAACCCCCCCAAGCGACATAATAAGTGATGCGTTAATAATACATCTCAATAAGATATTACTTGATGTAATTAGACCAAAAAAAAGAGCCATAGATCACACATTGTCAAATTGGGGATATCATAGTTTCCCACACAAGTATTCATTGGTTACTTTAAAAAAATAATCATCATTCATAAAACTCCAACTTAGGGAGAAACTCATTTGCTCCAATCGACAACATAAAAAATCATCCGGCCCAATCAACATACCTCTCCCAGTCGAGTAAGAAAGGAACAATAAGCTTCCCTCCAATAGAACAATTTTTTCTATAGCTCATAGGATGAAGCAATGTATCTGGCATGACCACCCCAATCGACATTTCGTGTATAAGAATTGGCATGAAGAGGATATCCCGATGGACAATACTCTAATGAAGACTTGGCATTGACATCCCAGTCAACTTTACCGGCTTATCACTTGCTAAAGATCACAATCGACACTACATATATGATGGTTTAGAATTGAGTAAAGATTCCACTCGACACTCCATGTATGAGGTTTGACACTTGTTTAAGATCTCATTCTACATGAGATGGAAGAAGACTTAGGACGAGGCAAATGTGTCATTTGACATGACATGGAAGAAGTCTTAGTATTTGACAGAGAGTCCATTCGACACGACTGGGAATGAGTCTTAGCAAGAGGCTGAGGTTCCACTTCACACGACAAGGAATAAGTCTTTGCTAGAAGATGAGGTTCCACTACACACGAAAAGGAATGAGTCTTAGCTAGAGACTGAGGTTCCACTCCACACGAAATGGAATAACTTCTAGCTATAGGCTGAAACACCACTCGACACGACAAGGAATAGGTCTTAGTTATGGGCTGAGGTTCCAGTCGACACGACATGGAGGAAGGATCAGCTATTGGCTGAAGTTTCATTCGATAAATAGATGTAGACTCGACTCAAGAAAGATACTTCAAATGAAGATACATCATGAGATGATGTCCCACTTGACATTACAATGATGTAGACCTGACTCAAGGAGGATGCTCCAAATGAAGGTTCATCATGAGGTGAATGTCCCACTGGACACTACACTCAGCATGAGGCGAATGTCTCACTTGACATGACACGTATGAGGCTTTATACTTATTTAAGATCCCATTCGACAATACATGGATGTCACCTTCCTCAGAAGACATGAAAGGTTAGTCATCATCTCCATACGATATCGATTTAATATCGCCAACTCCAGACTACATAGGGAATCTTTTATCATGCCAAGTACAATGAATAACCTTCTTGGACCTCCATCAGGTCCAGTTGACCGACCTTCATCAGGTCGGGTAGTATGAAAAATCGCTTGGACCTCAATCAGGTCCAATCGACCGACCTTCATCAGGTTAGGTAGTATGAAGAATCCATTGGACCTCCATCAGGTCCAATCGACCGACCTTCATCAGGTTAGGTAGTATAAAAAATCTCTTGGACCTCCATTAGGTCCAATTGACCGACCTTCATCAGGTTAGGTAGTATGAAGAATCCCTTGGACCTCAATCGAGCCTAGTCGACCGACCTTCATCAAATCTAGTAGAATGATGACCCTCATGGACCTTCATCAGATTCATTTGACCGTAGTCTCATGGTCTTCAGACGACATGGTCTCAGACTAAAAGTCCTGTAGAATGAGGGATTATACCCTCATTGACCTTTGTCAGGTCTTGTAGAAATTATACCCTCATTGACCTTTGTCAGGTCTTGTAGAATGATGAATTATACCCTCCTTGACCTTTGTCAGGTATTGTAGAATGAGAAATTATACCTTCATTGACCTTTGTCGGGTATTGTAGAATGAGGAATGAGAACCCTCATTGACCTTCTTCAGGTCTAGTAGAGTGAGAAGTGATGACCTTCTTGGACCTTTATCAAGTCCATTCGACAGGTCCATACGACCGTAGTCTCATGGACCCTCATCAAGAGAATGGGTGATGACCTTCATAGACCTTCATCAGGTCTAGTAGTATGATAAGGAAAGACTCTTGGACCTTCGTCAGGTCTGTAGAGTGAAGACTTTCATAGACCTTCATCTGGTCCAAACGACATTGATGACTCCCATGGTTCTTTGACCCGTAGTATGGGGATTATCCTAACCTTCATCTGGTTCAGTCGACTGGGAACATTCCTCATGGCTCATATAGAGTCAAGTTCAATACATGACATTCATCTGGTCCAGACGACATTGAAGACTCCCATGGTCTTTTGACCCGTAGTATGGGGATTATCTTGACCTTCATCTGGTTCAGTCGACCGGGGACATCGCCCAATGACTCATGTTGAGTCGACTGAAGACATGGACTTCCCTCAGTCCATACGACAATGTCGTGTGAATTATCTCCTGA
>SKCR01039798.1:0-59540 GCA_019454045.1 Zanthoxylum bungeanum
GTTTTCACATCCATCTACCACATCTCATAGTCATGATATGCAGCAATGGCTAAAAGAATCATAATGGATTTTATCATGTCCACTGGTGAAAAAGTTTCCTCATAGTCAATAATTCTTGGCGCGTCGTGAAGCGCAGGCTTGGGCATCGCAACACCCAATCTGTGAGAGCACAACATTGCGACGTGTAAGGGTGAGCATCGCGACACCCGCAGCTCCGTGAGGTGAGTGTCGCGACACTACCCTGTGTAAAATATTGGCAGTGAGCAAATTTACCTTAAGTCCATTCCAAATCACTTCTAATTTTCTCCAAACACTTCAATACACCTAAAATCCAATTTTAACATCAAAATCAACATCACCATATGTTATACAAAAAACATACATGTATTCTAAATGCATATGTGTATTTGTTAGAATCAAAACACAAACCAAATTAGAATCCCATAATGAAGTGACTCATGAAAAATTCTAGGTCACTTGAAGGTGGTCAAGTGATTCTAGAATGTTAGTCATAGCTCTAAGCTTTCATCTAGAGTTCCAAACTATAATATTATGTTTCATTTCCAACATGAACATAGTTGACCCAATTACAAGCATATTGTGTTTATGCTTCCAAAGAATCCATACGCAATTCATTAGCCTAATTTCAATTTCAAGCTATGTTATTATGTATATCCAATACATAATTCATCACTATATGTCTCACTAATGATAACTTACTAATGAAAACATAGTTTTGGAGAAGATCAAATTTACCTAGCAAGCTTTATTCCAAGATCCAATCTTCTTCTCCTTGTTGAAATATTATGGAGAACTTCCAAAGCTAGCAGGCTTGGTTCCAAGATCCAATCTTCTTCTCCTTATTGTTGTAGAGAATTCCTAAAACTAGCAAGCTTGGTTCCAAGATCCAATCCTCTTTTCCTTGTTGAAATATTGTAGAGAACTTCCAAACTTTTTCTAAACACTTCTTTTACTTGGGCTAATATCTCTAATATTTTCTTGTTTTAGCTTTCTCAAACTTGATTAAAAACTTGCTCAAGCTTGCCTTTTATAGTAAAACTTATGTAATTTTTAATTAATAAAAGTTTTAATCAATTTTTATATGAGTTTAATCCAATTTGTCCAAATATGTATAATTAAGTGTGACTAATCACCCTTACCTACCACTTTGATTTAATCCAATTAACTCAAGACAAAGTTTAATTAATGGATTAGTTTTATGTCTACCACTTTGATTTAATCCAATAAAATCAAGTCAAATACATCTATTATTACATATTTATAATTAGCAAAATATCCTCCCATGGTAGAGATATTTATGAAATTACAACAAAGCCCTTATGTGATTTTGGATTAATCTAATTAATCCAATTGGGTCAAAGTAAATAATTAATGTTATCCAATAACACTTAATTATTTTAATTGCTAATTATAATATCAAATATTATTTATTATCAAATATTATCAGCTACCCAAGTGCTCAACGAGTACACTTCATATTGTGGGACTCTCTAAGTCCAGACACGCTCATCATATAAGCCTAGCTCATATGTACGCAATTCGGCCACCTACGAATTCGTGAAAAAAACGAACGATCTTTCTGAACTATACAAGTCAAGGTCATTACATATGCTTAACAATCCCTCCATCGTAGGCTATCCGAGTTTTGATTAGGAAATATAGATTACATCGTCAAGTTTTCGAGGCGCACATCTCATGTCGACATGTCCACGATTCATTACAACTAATCAGAATACCATTTCTGATATATGCGATCCACCCTTGGTGATCGTCTTTGGCCAAAGTCTTAAGAATCTTGACTTACATACATGGATAACTAAACCCTTTATAGTATACATACGAGCCAATGGATCTTATCTTGATACGTACTTGATAAACGAGTGCATCGGTCCACACCCAATGAACATCTAGTGGTCAGACCATGAAAGGTCTCTGACATATATGCATCAAAGTGTAAAATATAACAACAAAATCTATGTTATCCTATAGTCAAAGGATCCATACGCTACTTGACTCGAGGAGATTTCTATTGACGATGGTGTGTACTTCCATCTATTAGGAATCACCTGTGAGTCATTCAGTATTTGCTCCAACGAATACCCATATATTTATACAAGCTTCCATTGCTCATGGTATATCAAGTTAAACCATTGGAACTTCAATTCCAATATACGACATGTGCTAGTCTTCTAGGTTATAGGAATTTGACCGTATACCAAAACCAATGACTAGGAATATTTAATTTAAGAATAATTTATAATAGTAATATTATCCCAATGTCACTACATGACTATTCTAATGACGATGTCATTCTTAGCATATTTATATATCAATCTAATATGCATTATAACATACAAATTACCATTAATAAGTTTGGAGATTGAAAAGTAGTTATTTTATTAATAAATAATAAAATATAATGTACAACACATTATTCGGACTAGCGCTCCAAGCACCAACTCCAACAATAGATACCACATCCGGTAGGACATAACCTAAATCAAGTCAGATATGCGTGTTTCCAGAATTACAGATCGACTGAATCGTCTCTTTCCTTCTTAACCAAATTCCATAAATCGCTTTCTTTTCCCACTAATTTCCATAACAATTACTTTTCTTACTAAGGAGATCACTTCCTCATTTAACTATAAAACTGACCCTATAAAAGAATGAAGTGCAATACAATTAAGGAGGATAAGGTTGGACAACTTGGAAGACACATAAACATTGAATTGGATCTCACATAAACCACCAGCAAAAAAAAACAAACCAGCAATACCAAAAAACCCAAAACACAACAATGGAAACCCTTGAATTATCTTCTGCAAGAGATCTACCAACCTACCTGAACTTTTCAGAGGCATTCTCAGAGCTAACAATATAAAAGGTAAAGACCTGAGGGCACCATAATCTCTATCTTTCTGTTTTTCCTCTTCTAATCTGACGTCGTATATCCGACCAGTCATCATGTATGTCCGGCCGGACATACATCTGTCATAAAGTAATTTTGATCATATAAACTGGCTACATCCTGCTGCGTACCTACTTCCCTGTAGTATATAAGATAGAAACCCAGACATAAATACTATAGCTGATTCCGAATAGACGGTAGTATCATCTGCACTTGGAATACGATTCCACATACCACTTGGAAATGGTTACATGTGTCTTCTTTACTGCTTTGTCATTATTATTGTTATACGATTATTCTGTTTGTCTTATCACTGTCTTACCAGTACTATTATGCACCTTATGAATATTGGTTTCAAGCATGCCATGACATATCCATGTTATTTGTTGCATGATTCTGCGTTCTGAGCATTCTAGTTTATGTAGTAAATCAGACCGGACATCTATTATGTCTGGTCCGCCATTGAATGATAATATATATCCGGGTAGATCCAAGATATTTATGGATGAGTTTGCTTTATTCATTATCTATTTTTTTTATTATTGCTTTCATGAATGTCTGGCTACTACGTGAAATATAAAATGTTTCTGTAATTTTTGCATTATAAGAATTGTGGATCCTCTTTTGAACCTTGGAATTATACTGGCATCAGTAAGAGACCATTCTAAACCCAATCAGATTTAAGGTCAAACTTTGCGATGGGTGTAGTGCGACCTTAAATCATTCTCAGTATCTCATAATGGGTGGCGACTTCATCATTCTCTGGTTAGTTTCCCTGTAGGTATAGTGGAAAATTCTTCTTCGCTCCTATAAGGCCCCAAAAGAATACCAAGTAGCAATTACAAGACCCAAATCCAAAGTGTTTTGAGGATGATAGTGAGTATAAAGTTTCAACCATTGAAATATTAGAGTCTCGACCACGGGATTGGCTTGTCCCGATAAGGTGGTGTATATTGGATCAGAATTGACAAGACAGGAAAAATAAGAATTAATGAAATTTCTCCTAGGAAATACATATATATTTGCTTGGACACATGAAGATATGTCAGGTATTGACCTGAATTTGGCTTGCCATAGATTAGCAGTTAATAAGAAAATTAAGCATGTGGTGCAGAAGTAGAGAAGATTTATCCCGGAGACAATTCAGTTCATCTCTGAAGAAGTCGACAGACTATTGAAGGTTGTCTTCATAAAAGAAATGAAATATCCACAGTGGTTTTCCAACGTGATGGTAGTTCAAAAGAAGAATATGGAGTGGAGAATGTGTATTGATTATACATAAGGCATGCTCGAAATATCCTTATCCATTTCCGAAGATTGACCAACTCGTGGATGCAACTACAGGGTATGAAACACTGTCTTTCCTAGACGCATACAGTAGGTAAAATCAAATTCCACTTCAGTTAGATGACCAGAAGAAAACATCATTCATTAATACTCGGGGCCCGTATTGCAACATAGTCATGCATTTTGGGTTGAAGAATGCGGGATCCACTTACTATAGAATGGTTAATACCATTTTCCAAGAGTTAATTGCGAATGTAGTTGAAGCTTACAACGACATTGTAGTGAGGACTGAACAAGCTGTGATCATATTACAGACTTGGTAAAGGTCTTTGAAGTGATTTGTAAGCACACGTTAAGGTACAACCCAAGAAAATGTGCCTTCGAAGTTTCATCTGGGAACTTCCTTGGGCATGTTGTTGGACAAAGAATAATTGAGGCAAATCCAACCCAAGTGAAGGCGTTACTGGAAATCACCACCCTAAAAATGAAGATAGATGTCCAAGTGTTATCTAGAAGTGTTGCGCCCCTTAGCAAATTCATTTCCCAGATGTCAAACAAATGTCAGAAGTTATTTCAAGTCATATAATATGGGAATGGGACATCTTGGAGGTCGGAGTAAGTAGAAGCTCTAAATCAACTGAAAAATTATCTAAAACAACCTATATTTTGTCTACACCAAAAGCACATAAATATTTGTTTCTGTATTTTGCAATTTCTCATTACTTCATTAGCGCAATACTGTTGGAAGAAGAAGAAGGAAGGCAAAATACAGTATTTTTTACTAGCCAGACATTGTCTGATACAAAAACTCAATACACGGCGGTAGAGAAATTGGTTTTAGCCCTCCACTGCATAAAATAGAAGTTTTGGCATTACTTCGAGAGTCACAAGATCATAGCAATGACTTTTTATCCACTATGGTCTATCATCAATAAGCCAGACATAATGGGCCGAGTTGGGAAGATGGCTATGAAGTTGTCCATGTATGATATTGAGTGTGGGCCCCAAACTACCAAAAAGGGTCAAATGTTAGCAGATTTCTTACTTGAATACGAGACTACTTTAGAAGATGAAACTCTTCACCTCACTAAGTTAAAATATAAGGTGTGGAAATTGTATGTTGATGGGTGAAACAATCAAATCGGAGCCGGTATTAGCTTGTACCTAGTTAGTCCAGATGTCCAAGTGATAGAAGAGGTTCAGCTATTATTCCAACAACTAACAATAAAGTTGAGTATGAAGCTTTGATAGTGGGAATAAGGCTTGAAAAAAGCCTATATGTATAAGAGAAAAATATCTATAGTGATTCGACTTTAGTAGTTTCACAATGGCATGTGGATTTTTTGACAAAAGAAAGCCGGATGAAGAATTATTTGAATATAGCACAAAAAATTATATGTATCTTTTGAAAGTTTTTAGAATAGCCAAGTCCCTTGATGGAGAACTCAGGGGAAGATCGCTTGGCCACACTGGCCTCCGATGCTTGAAAACATTATGGAGGGAAACTTGCATTGCAACCTTACATGAATATTCAATTTCACAACTAGCATTAGAGGTTATTAGTGTAAGTTTGGATACCTCCTAGATGAACCCATACATTACTTATCTATGGAACCAAATATTTTCGAATGAATAAATAAAGCTCGTTGAATAAAACATAAATCTAAGAAATACTACTTGGTAGACGGAGAGTGATACCGGAGATCATATTCTGGATCGCTCTTAAAGTGCTTAGTTGAGAAAAAACACGAGAAGTGTTATCGGAAATTCATGAATGCCAAGCAAAAACCATTCTGGAGGGAGTGCATTATAGCAGAAAATACATCGGGTATGATATTATTGGCCTACTCTTCAAAACCAGACAGAAAGTTTCGCCCGAAAAAGCAAAAAAAATTCAGAAGCATGCCACTAAAATCCACCTCCCTGGAAAAGACTTAGTAATAATGGTAACTTTTTGGTTATTCATTCAACGAATGATGGATATATTTGACCCACTACAATCACAACCAGAGGAGTTAGACTGTTATAATATGTTTGTCACAAGCAGACATGAAGGAATTGAAGACGAGCAAGGCTCTGACTTCAAATATGTTTGTCATAAATATGTTCATTACTGGTATTAAAATGGATTTTAAATACTTAGTGTGGTACATAAATATATTGATGTTCAGAATCTGTTTTGAACATGATACTGACTTCAATAGAGATTTATCTGCGAATTGAAAACGGGACGAAAGTCGCTGTTTTAACCGCAAGTACCTAAATTTAGGAACTACCTTTAGGTGTGTACCTAAATTTAGAAACTGTTATAATGTAACTAGTTTGACTAGAAACATATCTCTGTATCAGTGTATAATCCGTTGCGGATATACCTTTATATTCTAGAACACTAAAGTGTTTTATTATATAAAGATGATATTGAGATAAACACATTTGATGTGAATAACAGAATTTATATTTTGAATATAAATAAATCTCAAACGTATATAACATGACAAACAAATAGCTCAAACTGATTTGATCAGAAGAAACTATTATGTGGCATTGTTGTCTGGGACACAATTAAACAAGACTCGTATATCCACACTTTCGAAGAGTGGGTACTAGGACTAATTTGATTCCAATCAAATAAAGTCTACGAATCTAGTTTATTGGGCAAAGTGCCTAAAACACTATTTACTTGGTAAAAGTGTAAGTGACACCGATCTATTAGCCCTAGTTCATAGTGAAGCAAGTGGGCCCATGTCTAGCTAGGCTAGATATGGATATGAATATTTCGTGACCTTTACGGATGTGGCATCGCGTTATGGTTATGTGTTTCTTTTGAAGAACACAAATCGAAAACTTTTAAAGTTTCGACACGAAATAGACAAACAGATCGGCTATAGTATTAAACTGTCACGGTAAGACCGTAATGGAAAATACTTAAAGCAATAAGTTTCAAATATACTTGAAAGAGTATAGTATTCTTTCAATGAGGACTCCGCCCGGAACACATCAAGTTGACGGTGTGTCCGAAATGAGTAACCGAATTATGTTAGACATGATAAGGTTAATCATGAGTCGCTCTGAGCTACCATTTCCTTCAACGGATAAGCTTTGACAGTGCAGAACTTATTTAGAATAAGGTTCCATTAAAATCTGTTTGACAGATATCATATTAGATATGAACGGGAAAGAAACCGGGTTTCTCATTCCTGATAATTTGGGAATGCTAGGCATATGTTTGGATGATACCAAACTAAAACCCAAATTGGATAAGTGCCAATTGTAGGTTACTTATCCAATGGATACCATAAGTATAGTACTTATACAACTCACAAGAGAACGATGTAATTGTTGCTCACCATGCGGTTTTCCTAAGAGGAATACCGATATGCAGTGGTAAGTGAGAGGATAGTAAAACTCGATGAAAATTGGAGTAATACTGTTCAAGGTACCGAGTCCTTAATGGAACATATATAGTTCATCAAGGATGAAACTATACCATAATCTTCGAATATACAAGAACCGCGTAAGTCGGAGAGAGTTAGAAAACAACCTGGGGTATGGGTTTCTGATCTCACCTTATAAAGATGTTAATCTTTTGAGGTATATCAACTGACTACGTATGAGGAAGTGATACAAGGTATCGACTCCCTATTGTGACAAAGTGTCATGAGTCCGAAATGGATTCCATGTATATCAACTATGTTTGGACACTAGTTGTTGTACCGCAAGGCATTGTGCTTATTGGTACTATAAGTCTTCAAGGAAGACATACATGGATGGCAACATACCAACGTATAAAGCTAGGCTTTTAGCGAAAAGGTATCGTTATCAACATTGTGTTGATTTCGATTCAACCTTTTACCTGTTGCCACGGTAAATCCATTTGGATAATACTTGCTAACGCTGCATGTTTCATTTATGAAATATGACAGCTTTACGGGAAAATCGATTTCCTGAAAAGGAAACCTTTTGGAGGATGTTTATAACATCTTGTCGGTTTTGTCGTACAAAAACTATCAAACAAGGTTTGCAGGTTGTTCAATCCATGTTTGAATTGAAGCAAGCATTAGGTTCTTGGAATTGTCATTTTGATGTGATCATAATGGTTTATGATTTAATTCAAAACGAAATGATTCTTGTGTATATATGAGGGTTAGTGGGAGCGCACTGACAGTGGTTGTCCTATAAATAATGATAATATGTCATTTCTTGGAAATGATATTCCCATAATAATAATCGGTGAAAGCTTGGCTTTCGAGAAAACTCTCCGAGAACTCGTACATTGAAAAATGTACGCGACCTGGTGTCTCATACGCTTTGAGCATATGGATTCACAATCAGGCCAATCCAAGTGATAGTCACTGGATTGATGTTAAGAACATTCGTTAGTATCTTAGAGATCTAAGGATGCTGTCTTAATCTGTGGAGAATGAGAACTTGAAGTGACTGGGATCACTACTGCAAGTTTCCAAACCGATAAAACGACTATAAGTCGCAAACGGTACTATACAGTTTGAATAATAGAACAGTGAGCTGGAAATCTTCCAAGTAAGATACGGTTACCGTATAAACAATAAATGCGGGTTATTGCTGCAGCTGAGGCGGCAATAGAAGCCATCTGGGTCAATAACAAATCTAATTAGATTTGATATAATTTTGTTAGCAGCTGAGCTAGGCGTCAGCACAGGCTAAAGAATTAATGGTCTCATCAACGATCCAGATACATACTTTGATATTCATCTGATTCGTTCGGATCATACATCGTGGCGATGTGATGATCGAATAAATCGCATCAGATGATAATCATGTAAATCCGCTGACGAAAGTCTTTTTCTCAACAGTTTGAGCCAATCGTACATAGTTCGGGTGTAAGACACTCGAGTGTCTGGTTATATGCCAAGTGGGAGATTGTTGGACAATTATGACCCATAGCGTCACTATTTGTACAGATCATGGTGTTGTTGTACAAATTAACTATGTGACAAAGGAGATTACACTCTTATCATTTGTGATTATATCACCAAGATGTATAAATGATAGGAGGTCCCTATGATTTGTTCCTGGATTGAGAATGATATAAGACAGTATCAGTCCACGAAGGATAAATCATTAAATATCCCTAGTCAGAATATTATCGAGATTGGACATCGATAAATACGTAAAAGACTAGTATTACACTTGTGCGCGTTCTGAGGGCACAACGACATAGTTCTCATATATTTTGGTATAGGATACTCATGCGAGTGTAATAGGAGGTTGTGTTTACCGATGGTACCGGAAACAGCTTCGCTCTGGATAAGACCCCCTCGGAATTCCATTGGTAGTATGACTATGTGTCTATGGAAATCTGAAATCAGGGTAGGTGTATTTGGTCTTAACCTGAGACTTGCACCGCTAATACTTGCGACAATCAATATACTTTGGTTGCGGTCGTCCAAAGCTTTAACAGGTTCTGTGTACGCTAATGCCGGGTTTATTGAGAATCGTAGTGTGTTGGGTGTGATGTCAAGATGGAAGTGTCACTCCAGTCATATGGAGTTGATGATCGCGCAGGGATACAGAACTGGTTCTCTAAAAAGGTTGCAACCGTCGGGATAATATGACTTGGTCATGATTATCTGATATTAAAGAGACTAGTTGCTTGTCATCCGATATATGCTTCGTACGGGACAGACACTGTACCAGCCCCAAGTCTTGCATGTGATCATCCGATACTGGACAGAAATACGCAATACTACGTATACTACGCCTGATATAGATCCTAATTCTTGTTATGATATTTCTGGAGAATTGGGTAGGCATGGCGCTTTGCTAGAAGCCAACATTGTCCTGTAAATCGGTACAAACGTAGTACTAGGTACTTACGTGTTCGGATAGTCCGACGACTGTATTTACTGCCAACATATCCGGGGATCTCATGGGTCACTTCCCGAAGATTCACCGATGACGTATGACTCGCACTTTTAATTAATCTGGGATTAATTTGATGAGAGAGAAAATTAATCTGGGATTAATTGCGGAGATATTTTGTCTGGGATAAAATATCAATTTAAAGAGAGATAACGATTAATTTGGAATTAATCGGTTAAATTAATATATTCGATATATTAAACGAAATTGGATTTCGACGCGGAATTAAAATTAGATTTTAATTCGGGCGAACAAATTAATTAGAATTAATTCGTTAGCGACGTGAATAGTGACTTCGCTAGGCGTAATCATTTAATTACGACGCAACGGAAAATTCGTTAATTTGGAATTAACGAACCCGAGCCCGGGATTATTTGCGAGCGCATTCGCATTTCGAATTCGAGTGCGGCACACAAGTTAAATCAAGCGTCAAATCACTAGTCGCATCAAGCATCAAATTGTTAGTCACTTTGAGTGATGTGATAACTTATCACATTGATTGATTGATTGATTGATGTGAGTTGATGGAAGTTGTTGAAAAGCTTTTGAAAGCTTGAATGACTAATACCATTATTTTAATATTTGGTATATTTTATTGATTTTGGAAATCAATTAAAATAATTACACATTTCCAACTCTTCTCTCTCTCCATTCTCTTCATCCTCACGCCCATGGAGGGCCAAAATGTTCACTGGTTTCTTCTGTGAAAAACCGTGAATGGGGAAGCAAGTGTGATGGTTTTTGTGGCAAAAATCATGAGAGCTAGCACTCCGAGAGACATGCGAAGGTGATAGGGAAGTCCACCCATGAGTCGGGAATCACCACGATGAAGTTTGGAGCTTGGAAGATGATTCAAAGGCCGAAAACAGTGAGCTCCTTCACTGCCACTGCCGAGCAGTCCTTGTGAGCAGAAATTCATTTTTGTTCGTCAAAGCGTCGCTCAACCGATCGATGTGAGTATTCCGCGACTTTCTCGATTGTATTCACACATGTTCATGCTTGTTTATTGATCATTGGGACCTTAGTAAACTCCAACAGATAGTGGATATTTAGGAGTGATGTGGATGAAATACTAATAAATTAACGGTATATGATATTGGTTAATTCGTCTGGATTTAAAAATATTTTAAAAGTCGATATTGTCCGCCGTTGCGCTTCTACCGCTCAAACCCAATACTTTCTTTGTCTAGCGCAATTCCAATAAAAAAAACTTGTTGAGAAAGATTCTTAATTGGGGGACACATAGCATATAAAGTATGGTTGAATTCAAGTACCTACATATGGTATCAAAGGGTGATTATGTGCCTAACAATATTCTTGTTGCCTTATGCTTGTAGAGATGTGTCATACGGTAATTTGCCTTATGCTTGCATGAGTTGGGTAAGTTTCTAATATGTTTATTTACTTCTCAAAATAATATATTCTGCTAATCTCTTTTTTATTCATTTATGATATTTTTATTCATAATATTTTTGTCGTCATAAAATCTAGTTCATCAGCTAGTTTTAGAAATTTACATTAAATTATTAAGAGTTAATTTGTATGTTTGTTATTTTTTAATTGATAACGGAATACATCTTTAAAGATGTAGAGAAATACTTCAAGCAACTCGCAGCAGAATCAGGTGGTGATGATTGATATTTCAGTAGTTT
The DNA here is from genome assembly GCA_019454045.1 of Zanthoxylum bungeanum. Taxonomy (NCBI): domain Eukaryota; kingdom Viridiplantae; phylum Streptophyta; class Magnoliopsida; order Sapindales; family Rutaceae; genus Zanthoxylum; species Zanthoxylum bungeanum. Next base: position 11,773 of record SKCR01039798.1, read on the forward strand.
TTGTTGTAAGCTTAGACATAAGCTGGCTCATTATGAGTTTAAGTTTTGGCTTATATTTTCATTGTCGATATAATTCTAAACAATGTAATATGTACTGTATATTGATATGTATTGAAAGAATTTGAATATAAATTTAAATTATTGACACGAATATTGAATCACTAGTTTACTAACGTCATTGTGTCATTATTATAATGATATTACAGTGTTACGAATTACTAACACTTGAATCACTGACATTAAATATTAGTGTCGGTATATTCTATCTTGAGTAACACTAACACTATTAAAAAGTATTAGTGAAATTCTTTACCGATACTAAAATAGTATTAGTAAAAGGCTATTTTTGGCATAGTGTTAATCAGAAATTGATAGGAATCGCTATAAGAGCAGTTTATGATTAATCCAAAATAATCGAATATTAATAAGAAATTAATTAAGAATGGTAAAATTGATATTTCGCATGTTTGATAATAAAATTTCAAAAATCATCTTGTAAGATCTTTCAAAAATCACTAAAAATCTTTCATTTACAATTTTTTTTTTAAAATGCTAAACAACTTAAGGGTAACGAGTCTTTTATTAAGTCAATATAAATATTGACTAGTTTGATACAAATTAAAAAGAAAAATTTCTTATTTAAGAACATGTAATAAATTAAGGATAGTGGTGTTATTCCAATAATAATTCTTTTAAATTGAAGTATATTATTACTCTTTTTTATCGTTTCTAACCAAATCATTTTCTTTTTCACACAAAAATATGAATCAAAACTCCAAAAAGAATTATTGAAAATTTAAAAATGAAATCAGAAATGTTTTTGGAATATTAGAAATCGGTCGATTAATCGGTCAAAATCACCTGAAAATAATAACACAAATTAAAATTGATAAATACATTTAAATAATTGATAAAAAATAATTAAAAACAGACTGAATTGAACCAATTATAGTTGGGATATTTCTCATGAACTGATTGGTTTTCAATTCAATTTAGTTAAACAATAACCCTTTTGAATTTTTTAGAAGTATAATGGACATTATGTGACTATAGTGGTTAAGATTATTCTTCTTTAGAAGTGGTATTAAGGAGAGTTGATATGTACGATCATTTTTTGGGTTCTAAAATTTAACAAAAAATTAAGACTTTAAATTTAAAGAAATCTTAATTTTTCTTATGATTTTTTATCTTTTTATTCTTAAACATAAAAAGAAACTGTTGATTAGATCGCTCTTGAAAGTGAGGCCCCTAATTCTCTCTCTCAGTCTCATATATATATATATATATCTATATATATATATATATATATATATATATATTTAAATAGTTGGAAACTTTATCGCCAAATCATCCATTACGGATTTAAGCAGAACATGTAAGACCCTCAGCTGTCACATATTCTTACAAAAAATATACTTTTTAGATTCGAACTCAGGACCTCAAGATGAGATCTTGAACCCTACACTACCAAACCACGACCATATAGATACACACAAAAATCATATTTGATTATATTGATGGGCCTGTAAGAATGGATTTGTCATTGATGGATTGGCAGCTACTCAAAATTGCTTGGGAACATTCTTCATCGGGGCCCAAAATAATGAGACGTTATAGTGAGACATTAAAAGTGAGTTAATTCCTCAGCAAAATGGAAGAGAAAAATATGTTTCTATTGTACATTAATTATCATGTACTATGTACAAACCATATGCATCTATATTTTCCTCAGTGCTATTGATTTTGTCTTTTAAATTTTCTATTAGAATGACTGTCTCTGAAATATGTTACTATTGTTGGATGATTAGGTACTCCAGAAAGAGTCGAGAAATTTTTTGGTGTCAATATTATATGAGTAATGTGGTATATCAATTAATAATTATATAATATGTAGTATTGGTATTAAACAAAACTAATACTTATTTAGTTATTTTTTACTATTTAACATGTGTGATGAATAATTAGAGTATTACATCAATAACGTGATATCACTGTTGTTTGGTAGAATTTTTCCTGGTCATATGAGAGCAGACAATGGAACATTCATTGATGTTTGGTATATTGTTGACTTCGAATTTTTATTCTTTTTTAGTGTGAATCAAACAACTCCGCATATGTATTTAAATTGGAATGTATTTTTTTTAGTTGGAAAATGGAAGAAAATTGTGTTAATTTTCGACAATCAACGTTAAACGTGTCATTTTTTTATGACGTGGATCATAGTCGAAATTGTGTTAATTCGAGCTTAATGAAACATCCAAATTGTGTTAAATGATCTATGTAACTAACGACATACAATAGGGGGAAAGAATTATTTGATTTGGATTAATTTAATTTAATTAGTGTAAACCAAACCATATCCCTTCCGTCTTGTGAACAAATTTGATCGTAAAACACTATGCATGTTTCTCTTAGTTCTCTCTCATCAAATAAATGCAAGCTTGTCACTTCATTGACACTTGATAGTTGATAGTCATTTGAGCTTTGAATTGGCTCCATGTTTTATCCTTTCAATAATTTTTAAGTTTTCTAAAAAAAATAATAATTGATAGTGCATTGAATCAAGGCATTTGAGATTAAAGAAACATAGCATAGTCCGTTAGTGCACAGCTCAAGAAACCTCTTAATTTTATTTTTTTTTATTTTTATGTAGGGTTTCAAAGAAGGCTAATTGTACATTAATTAACATGTAGATATAAAACTTGGTTAAAAATTCTTCCGATTAGGTGCTTGTATCAATACATTTCCTCTAATTATTTAATCCCTCCATGGAATATCACATTGGAATATTCGTTTTGGAGGTTGATAGGGGGAATCCAACCAACTTTGTCATATGGATAGGGATAAATTTTTATTTTAATGTAAAAGATGTCATATTTTTATTCAATACAACTCTTTTTCTGTACTATTTTTAGTTGAATTGAACACATCAATATATTTTATTCACGTTTTATATTTTCTTTTGATTTTTTATACTCATTTATATTTAAGTATTTATAGCATACAAACCATTTAATAATTAGGTAATCACCTCAATTTTTATACAAACAGGAGATTTGAATTCTTTTACGTGCATGAGTTGGAGAAGATTTTTTTTCAATGTATATAAAAGCATAATTTGTCTATTATAGGACAAAATATATGAGTTCCGCTATAGCAAAGCTGTTGATGGTTGTTTTTTATCATGAGAAAATAATCAAATACTGAGAAGGGACATAATGAGTATTGTATTTGGCCCAAAATGGATAATAGAGGTCAAGAGGCTTAGAGACACAGACAGAGTTTAACAGAAAGACCCGACCTGGTGATATAGAGGAATTCTCTTAAGTGCAAAGTGTGTTAGGGACGAAGTGAGTTATCATGCTGACCCGACTTAATGAATGAATGATGGATTTGGGGTTATTAGAGGATTTGTGGAAACCGACCCGAGGGGTCATTATCAGCAGAGCCCGATGAGGAGGAATCAAGTGATGATATCGACTCGTGGTGAAAGAGTTGGGCTAAGTTCTGAGGAGTATCATCCACCTCGGAATCCGACCCGAAGATAGGATCACAGACCAACCTATACATAGGTCATATGACGTCTGCCTTAAGTGAGGAGATGGCTTCCAGAGGTCTAAGTCCTATGACGTATGCCCTATCTATGAGTTTGGGCTTCTAGAAGACTAATGATAACAAAAATTCTTAGGACGAAACAATACCGGAGTAGTTGAGTAATAGGTTGTCGCATCAATAAAGTGTGTAGCAGTGGTTAAAAGATTGAATGATGGATTTCTGCTGATAGGGGTGGTTGAACCCGGTGGCAATACAACTGTTTTTTGTGTGGTTGGGGAAAGTCATGGGGACAATGATGGCCGGGTGATGATGGTTGACATCATAGGTTGGTAGAATAATAGATTTGGGAGCTTATATAAAAGGGTTGAAGTTTCAAATTCAAGGGTTAGCAAATTTTGTATCTCACTTTTCGAGAGAAATTGAGAGTTGAAGGGTTAGCGATAGAGAGAGAAAACAGGTCAACACCCGACCACTTGAGATATTTGTATCGAACTTGTTGAAAGACCTGAGGTGCTTATTTTTGTATTCTTGTATCCCCCTTAGCTCGGGTCGGTCTTGACCCCAAGTAGAAATAAAATACACTCTATTTCTCCCGTGGACATAGGTTTGAGTTATTCTCTGTCGAATCACGTAAATCCTTGTCTATGTGTCTTTCTTGTATGCTCGCTAAATTTATTTTTAGTTCCCTACTAACCAAACGAATTCACTGCTTGAGGGAGGTTTGTTGAAGAGATTAATATCTCATATTGCCCTTATAACGAGAAACAGTCGTCAACGAAAGCAACTATACAAAATCCCGATAATTTTTTTCGAGTTTCTATTTCATTTTAACAATAACATTTTTTTTTTAAAAAAAAATCCTAATAATGCAAAATGTAAACACAGTTCTAAAAAGCTTTAGACACTAATTGGGTGCCAATAAGAAGCCTAATACCTAGTAGACCCGGCCAAGGTTCCGGTTCGGAACCGGAACCGAACCGGAACCGAACCGGTTGGAACCGGAAGGTTCCGGTTCCGGTTCCGGAACCGAACCGGAACCGGACCGGTTCGGTTAGGGTTCTTACCCTGACCGAACCGGTTGGAACCGGAAGTAAAAAAAAAAAAAAAAAAAATTTCTTGGAACCGTAAGGTTCCACAAGTAAATCTCAATTTTTTTAATTAATAATAATGACTTAATGAGGTTTAAAATTGCAATATTAAAACATGAATGTCCACATCCTTTTATAACCAACTTTTGGTTATTGACTTCTTTATATAAGCGATGTGGGACACAATAGCCAAGTAACAAATATCCCACATCGCTTATATAAAGAAAGCACTAGCCAAGAGTTGGCTATAAAAAGGATTATATGTTAAAAGAATTTTATAAAAAAAAGATTCTATACAAATGATGTGATAGTATGAAAAAACATTACGATTATAGAATTTTTTTTTTTTTTTTAAAATTTATTATTAAAAAAAAAAAAAAAAAAACCGAAAGGGGAACCGTTAACCGAACCGGAACCGACCGGTTCGGTTCCGGTTCGGTTTACGGTTCCGGTTCCACTTAAGTGTGGAACCGTGAACCGGCCGGTTCGGTTCGGTTCCGAACCGGAACCGAACCGGCGGCCAGGTCTAATACCTAGGGCTCCTAGGCCCGCCTAAGAAATTCCTCGGAAATTGAGGATTTTTTAAATTAGGATTTAGATTCGGTGGAACTTGGATAAATTCATCTTAGGAAAATGTTATTTAAGTGATGGGTAAACTTTCTAGAAGTTTAATTTGATTTTTTTTAAAAAAATAAATAAGAACAGTTGAAGAAATTATGATTTTTTTTAAAAAAAAAAATTATGATTTTTTTTAAATTATGATTTTTGAAAAATTATGGATTTTCTAAAATTTTTGTAATTAGGAAGAAATTAAATATGAAAATGATAATAACAGAAACTCACAAAATAACAAAAACCAAATCTTAAATTAGATTATGATAGACGAACATCTATGTCTTTTTCGTCCATTATTAATTTAAAGGCTCATATATTTTTCTTATTTCTTTTTTTTTTTTGGTTCTTTTTTATTTATTTATTATTTTTGCCTGCATAATATGTCATATTTGTGATAATGATGGGTTTGAAAATTACTCTGCCAACAGTCGCCAATTTTTGAAAGCTACATCCGTTGTATTTATAAAATTTTTTTAAAATTTGTATCAATTGTTATGCTATTCATAGACTTTAGACTGTTGAAATGACAGACTCATTAATTTATTCAATTTTTGGTCATCAAAATCTTATCCATTATTTATTAAATAAAATGGATTATTATTATTATTATTTGTATAAACTATATTTATCTTACTTACTATTATTTTGGTCCCTTAAACTCTCAGATGTTGTTATGTGTCACTCCAAAATGAATGTTATAACTAATTAAAATGATAAACTAATTGAAATGGTAATTGAATTAGTGAATTAAGATCGAATAGAGCAAATTGTATGACCACAAAATAATTGAAACGAATTAACATGACAATTGAAATCAAGTCCTATTAATTTATAACTTGAACACAAATAGGATTTTGGAACACATTATTATGGACATTTTAATAATGAAACTTTGGTAACAATATCATACTATGGTTTACACACTACTATTTAGAAAAATATAATAGCATTTGTTTGTCTCAAATTCCATATAATACGTCCAAATTATAATTGAATGACCACAAAATAATTGAAACGAGTTAAAATAATAATTGAAATCAAGTCCTATCAATTTATAACTTGAACGCAAATGGGATTTTGGAGCACATTCGTATGGACATTTTAACAATGAAACTTTAGTATTAAAATCATACTATGCTTTACATACTACTATTTAGAAAAATGTAATTATATTTGTTTATGTCTCTAATTCCATATAATACATCCATATTATATGCAGCAACGTGATTATATTGTGAGTTTGAAGCTCAATTATATCAAAAAACGTATTACGAAAAATCAAATATTTTTATATACATTCCTATATGTATATTTATTCATATGTCTTTTGTCCCATGAAAAAAAATTAAACATACCGCAATAAAGCGCGAGCCAAATTACTAGTTTTGATCAAATTTCGAATATGAAATAGCATTTCATTGATGTCTATGTTATTTAATCGTCGAGTAATCGATGATTAATTGTAAATCGCTACTTGAGGGATTTGACCCGATTGATTTTGATTGATTTAAATTGACTCTGCTATATGAGCGATTTTGATTGATTAATCGGCTGATTTCCAACTTATGTTTTCTCAAAAATCATCATATTTCATTTTTAATCTATTTTTAAATATCTTTTTAGAGTTTTCATTAATGATTTTATATGAAAAAATAGAAAGGTTTTATTAAAAAGATTTAAAAAAATAAAAAATATGTTTTAACCTAAACTAATTATTACCGGGATAATAAAACTGTTAAATTATTTAGTAATATTTAATCATTAATAAATGACTTTCAGTGATTTTTGACTAATTTTGAGAGAGAGTTTAAATTGTTTTTTTTTACTCAATCATATAAAATATCAATTTTATACTTCCCAATTAATTTCTGATTAATTCCCGACCATTTTCTGATTAAAAACAAATCGATTTGCTTCCAATTTCTTATTAAACTGCCCAAGTTGATGGAATCAAATTTGTTATATGGCAATTGTTATATGACAATTAGAATAGCTGCATTCAGAACAAAAACGGTGTATCAATTTTTTAATAAAATAAAATAAAAAAGTATTTATTACTTCCTCATCTAATAAAATTTTTTAAAACCCTTTTAACTACCACCTCAAGAGAGGTGGCCGGATGATTTTCAAGTAATTTTATTATCCTTGTGTGTTCGAATCTTAAAAAAGATAAGGAGATAAAAAATGAAATTTATATGATGAACTTTGATTGAATCAGATTTGTTATAAGATAATTCGAATATCTACAATCAGGAAAAATGGTGTATCATTTTTTTATAAAATAAAATAAAATATTTATTACTTCCTCATTGTAATTGACATTGGGATGCGCACTATAAGATGTATTTCCTTAAATACAGTTCCTGGTCAAGATTTACTAACACGGTCAGTTAGTAAAATCCTCTGAGACCAGTACATGTCGTATAGTGAGTTGGTCTGATGGTTTATCCCAATGATCCATGAGTCTCGGGAGACTCGTATAGACATGTAGGTGTTTATTTGATAAACATTGAACGACTCACTAAAGATTTCCTAATAGATGGTACACCAAAGTCAATAGGAATCTTCACGAGTTGAGCGAGCATAGTGGTCATTCGACTTGAGATACCACAGAAGAAAATATATGAGTTATCTTCCACACTTTGATGGCAGTCACGTCACCGATCTATTTAGATCAAATCTCCGTCTGTTCGTTGGGTGTGGACTGATGCACATGATATCCAGTGCGTATCAATAGAGGATCTGGCAATCCTGTGTACATGGCATATGCATCCTTACATGTTTACGATCTAGTAAATCCATGGCCGTGGTATAACTTTGGAAATTATTTTTGATTGTTATTTAGATATCGTAAATCGAAAGTCGACTATATTAAACCAAACAGATTTAACGTTCTTATCTATATCCCAGGTATAATATGGATAGCCTGTGACGGAAGGATTATATGTATGCAATGACCTCGACTTGCATAATTTAGCGAGATTATCCGTGGTCGTCATAATTCATGAGTGGGTTAATTATGGACACGAAAATTGGATTTCGTGACGGATAAACCTAAGAGAGTCCCACAATATGAAGTATACTCGTTGAGCACTTAGGCAACGCATTATGAATAATACAGATTATTCATAATACTTCACCGGATTAAATGAGTTAATTCGGATTGTTTAATCGGTTAAACGAAAACACATGCATAGAGGCATTTTGATCCATCATAATTATTGTGTATTGTATTTGATACATAATTCAATTAGATACCTATTAATTAATCGTCAAATGAGATTTTGACACATGACATTAATATATATATTTTCTTATTTATTGTAAATAAAAAATACATATGTAATAATAATTATATTAATTAATTATTTAGATATTTAAATGTTAAATATTTAAATGATTAAATAATATCTATATTTCATAAATGTTATGAAATATGGCTAATTATTATTTGTACACATGGCATGATTTAATTAAACTTTATTTGTCCAAATTTGATTTGTTAAGATAAAATTTAATTTAATTAATTGATTTAAATTTTCCAAATGGACAAAATTGCCTTCCAAGTCGGTCATTCCAATTTAAAAAAAGGAAAAATTTTTCTTCTTCATCCAAGACTCCACCATGGCCGAAACTTTGAGGAAAATTAGCCATAGGATTGGTTTGAAGAAACCATGAAGAAAGTGAAGGAAAAACAAGAAAAGCTTAAGGATTATTAGAGATTAAAGGTAATCTTTATCATTATTAAGTTTAGAAAATTGTTTTATTTATTCTTGTGTTCCTAGAATAGTTCTTGGGTTTCTTTACTTGAAAATTGGGGCTTTTGGTTTTGGTGGATGAAATTGGAGGTGATGAAGCATGTGTGAAGTATTTTGGATGGAATTATTATAATTTTTATTCAATATGATCATTAGATGATATGTTGTCATTCTAGAGTGTTATGACCACTCTTGTAATGCCTAGAATTGTTCTTGGGTGATTCATATGTAGTGACTTGATTTGGTGTTGTGATTAATTAGATTAATATTGAAAAAGTTGGATTAAAGCATGAAAAATTGATTATTTTTGTTGCAAAATCACATCTGAAAAAATTGGAATTTTTTTTGATGAAAATGATGCATTTTGAATATATTGGATGTGTTTTGGGTGTTGGAACAATTGCCGGAAAGTGTTTCGGAGTTGAAATAAGTGAAAACGGCGTTACGGGGTGACTTTTGAGCCAACTGGGTGACGGCTGTCCAAACAGTGAGTTCGTCACTGTTCAGGAGCCTATGACCTGCCCTAACACTATTGGGGCTGACCTAGGCAGTCTTCATAAGTGTCGGGTGGTCGGTTCGGTCAAAAATGTGTTTTACGTCATTTTACGGAAAAATATTTTTCGTAAAAGTTTCACGACGTTTCCTTTATATTTATGTCGCTATTTGATATCGAATAAATAGGTTTAGGTGAAATATGAATAAATTATTCTTATTAGATATTGAATAATTTATTCGGTAATTGGGAAAAGTTTTAAAATTATGATTTCACCCGAACTGCACTTCTGCTGCGCCCTTCGCCCAAAACCCCAACATTTACATCCAAGTTTTGGCAATCATTTTAAGAAGCCTTGGGTTCTCGGTTACGTTTTAGAACAGCTTTCCATCCTCAAACAGATGGAGAATCAGAACGAACCATTCAAACCTTGGAGGATACGTTACGAGCTTGTGTAGTAGATTTTGAAGGTAGTTAGGACCAGCATTTGCCACTTATAGATTTTGCCTATAACAATAGTTATCAGACAAGTATACAGATGGCTCCTTTTGAAGCCTTATATGGTCGAAAATGCAGGTTACCAATGGGATGGTTCAAAGCAAAAGAACAAAAATTGTTTAGGCCTGACTTGGTACAAGATGCGGTGGAAAAGGTGAAGTTGATTAGAGGAAGGATGAAGACGGCTCAAAGTCGCCAGAAAAGTTATGCAGATCGCCGAAGAAAAATTTGGAGTTTCAAGTGGTGATTTAGTGTTTTTAAAAGTATCTTCTTTTAAATGAGTTATGAGATTTGACAAAAGAGGTAAACTTAGCCCAAGATATATTGGCCGTTTCAATACTTCACAGAGTTGGAGGTAGAGTGTATGAGTTAGCACTCCCACCTAATATGGATAGAATACATCTGGTGTTCCATGTGTCTATGCTACGGAAATACTTATACGATGAATCTCATGTTTTAGAGCCTTAAACAGCTGATATCTGTCGAGATTTACCCTATTTCGAACAGCCAGTAGCTATAATGGATAAAGAAGCAAGGAATATTCGGTCTAGGTGGATTCCCTCAGTGAATGTGGTTTGGCAACACCACAAGGGTCAAGAGATGACTTGGGAGCCAGAAGCTGTCATGAAAGAGCAATATCCTCATTTATTTGCATAAGGTATGTCCCTTATAATTTCAGCATTTTGATTCGAGGACGAATCATTTTAAGCGGGGAAGAATTTGTAACGACTTGAATTTCATAACTTGATTGAGGTAGTAATCCAGTGACCGGGATTAATTATTTCGAGAGGTAGCGAATAAATTTAGAGATGACATAAAAACCCGATTTTAGTCGCAATACTTACAATATTTGGGTTAATATATTAAGGTCCGGTAAGAGTTTTAATAGTTGGACTAATATCATTATGCTAGAGAGTGTTTAGTCATATTAAAACTTTATGACATATGTTAACAAGGCTTAGTGACATTTGTTAAGCCTTGTAACAAATGTCCATCTTATGTGTTGTTATGAATTAAAAAAAAAAATCCATGTCCCCACCTCAGGTTTTTTCCCTTATCTTCATTATTTTCTCTTCTTCTCTCCTTAGCAAGGAAACCCCAAGCCTTTTCTTTCCAGAAAAGTTTCCACCATTTTTACCCATTCTAGGGCTCCAATGCCACATTCAAGCTTGAAAGTGTGATAAGGGAGCTTAAGGAATTATACTTGTGAAGAAATAATTTAATTTAAGGTGAGAAAAGTAAAAACCCAAATCTAAAATTACTAAGTTTTGATGATTTGATGCTTGAAGAATGTTATTGGCTTGAGTTTAATGATGAATATTTGGTTTTGAGTCAATGAATTGGAGATTTGAGGAATTCCCCAATTTGTAAAATCCTTAAATGTGAAGTTGAGTTGAGATTTATAAATGGTTGTATGATGGTGTAATTTATGTTATGTGGTATATTTATTATGGTTATGACTTGGTTTTGTGGTGGCATTAAAGAGTGAAATTGAGGCTAAGAGATGTATTTGTTATGATAGTGGTTTGTATGGTGTTGAAGAGATGGTGTATGAAGTGTAATTAAAATTTCGGATCCTGGAAAACTTGTATGTGTCACGACGCCAAAGAGAGTGTGTGTCGTGACGAGTGAAGCAGAGTGTAGGCACTGCATTTTTGCATATAAGTCCCGATGATGAGCCTCGTACAGAGGCACTACCTCTTATGTGACGGAAGTCGCGGGAAATGGACGTCGGAAGGAAAAGTCAAGAATTGACAATTTGTTGGACTTTATTCACTTGTTTAGCTTCGGGTTCACTCGTTGGACCTCCGTTTCAAAATCACCATTGGCCCAAAACCCAACCAAATCACACACCAAGCCCAAGAGACCAAAGCCCACGCCCTTTACACTCATTTACCTCTCCACTAACTATTCAAACAACCAAATTAATCATCCACCATGCATACCCCACGCATTTGACCTCTAATTTACCTTGCTCCTCATTTTCAACAAAGTTTTTTAAGCCATTAATGGCATCATCTCTCCAAGCAAAAAGAAACCACAAATCACCCTCTATTTTCAACAAAGTAGCCACCCAATTAATAACCTTCCAATAACATTAGCCTACCCAATTAATGCACCAATTTTTCCTATTAAAACAACCCCAAATCTTACTATCTCAGCCGCTAGCACATAGATAACATAAAAAAACTTTCTTATCCTCTCTAAGCACTCACGCCACTGCCAGTGAAACAACCTTCATTCACGCCACTGCCCTCCATCCAACAATCCCCCTCACGCCTCACTGCCACCAAGCCAAACATCAACAAGCTCAGCCCTCCCTTCACACATAAAGATCCATTGAACTCAGCCCCTAGCATTCACGTAAATCACCCCTTCCAGCAGCCCTAACACGCCACTACAGCCTCTTCATTCTGCCCTCCCAAAACACGCCCAAAACTGCCTGAATCCAACCCCAAATTAACGCCACTGCAGCCCCTGAAACTGCCTTCAATATCACCAAAAATTGCCTCCCTAAACTGCCAGCACATCACCGAAAATACTGCACTCAAACAGCCCCCGGATTACCGTGAAACACTGCCCCAAAATACCCCCTAAATTACCGAAAATACTGCCCAAATACACCCCCCAAACCACTGAAAAAACTGCAACCCATCACTCCCCTCAATCCCACATCGATTAGGAAACTACCCACCTTAATTTCCTTCAACTCTCACGCATAAACACCTTGTTGGCAGCCCTCTCACACACACATCACACTCATCAAAAACCACTCAACCCATCAACACGTAGCCGCAAAACCCACATCGCCCAGGAAGCAGCCCTCACTCACGCACCCCACTCAGCAGCCTTCACGCAAGCAACTCAACAACACGTCATAACCTCCCCCTCACATCCTGCCTCAGCAAAACGTCACAGCCCCCCTCACATCCTATATCAACAAACAGATCTGTCTCATTCATACACATAGCCTTCAACGACACAGCCATTGCATCACGTCCCTCACCTCACAAAAATTGCCTCCAAATCCACGTCCAAACTGTACCTAGTAAGCACCGAAAATCACCACCGAATCTGCATCCTGAAAAATGCCCAACCACGCCAAAAATCTGCCTCTGAAAACTACACCCAAATTACCGAAAAATTGTCTAGAAAACTGCACCATAAACCCGTAGAAAACTGTCCAGAAAACTGCAGCCCCATTACCGCAAAACTGTCCAGAAACTCTGCCCATTTACCACCGAAAATTCTACCCCATACCACCGCCCAAAAAATAGCGGACCAGTGAAAACACCAGAGAAAACAGCGAACAGAAACAGTGAATGAAAACAGACAAAACAGATGGAACAGTGAACCCGAGAAAACAACGGGAACAGCAAACCCGAGAAAACAGCAGGAATAGTGAAAACAGTAGAAACAGTGGACCAATAAAAACAGCAGAAATGATAACCCTTCCGACAACCGCGTACCGCACTTCCGATAGATGACTAAAGAGGTTAGACCTGAGGGCACCCTTTTTGTTTATTCTCTTTTATTCGTATTTATTTTATTATTTTATTTCATATGAGTATTGTGGATTGGTACATGATGTGATTTCCGGATGAACAGAATATGTGTTCTCTCTTGTGGTATATCGGATGGAAACTCGGACGTAAGTTCCGTAGCCGAATCCGAATGGACGGTAGTGCGGTTTGTACTCGGGATATAATGCCACGTACCACTTGAGAGATACACGTATTTCGTTTCATCCAACCTTGTATTCGAGCATGATTTAGTCTAGTAGATTATTTAGCATGATAGTCTAGTCTAGTATGTTGTTTATTTTTAAAGCATGTTTATGTTACTTCTTTATGCATGATTTAGTTATTTTCTTTCGCAATAGGAGTTTAATTTACATTTATGTTTAGGTTGTTATTTATTTTTCGTATTTGATAATTCAACATGCTCATTGTGTGATATCGTATGTTTTCCGTTATGATAACTAACTTTTAAAGCATGCAAACTTAGATTTAAGCCGTATACGAATTTAGGTGTAGGTTACCTTTTTGCAAATGTATGTTGAGTAGACTTGGTTAAAATTGCACAAATCCGTTCATTACAAGTGACATAAGTAAGGGACCATTCTGAACCCAACGGTTTGAGGTCTTCCCTTGCGAGGGGTGAGTGCGGCCTTAAATCATTTTCCCAGTTCACACTGGGTGGCGACTCCATTTTATTTCTCCGATTTAGTTCCCCCGCGGGCTAGTCCGTACTCCCAAATAGGCCGCGAGCCTAGAACAGCGTCTCCGATTTCCGTGTCCTACAGTCTGGCGACTCCACTGGGGATAGAGAATCGGCCCCGAAATAATGTCTTGTAAAGTTTGTGATTTGTGCTTTAATTAACCATGTCTACAGTTGGTTGAGGAAGTTTAATTAAAGGCATTATTAAGGCTAGGTAATGGTTTGATGTCTTCCTTCACTCACTACCTTTCTATAAGGAAAAGTTGTGAAGGCACATAGATAATCATTACCCGTAGCTCAATGTGATGGACTAATTTGGAGGACTCGTTGTTTATTCCTATCACTAGGCGATAAGAGCCTAGGAGGCTTGGGTTTTTAAGAGAGTTCGCTCTGCCCTCCCTCTGGGGAATCTACAACGGGAAATCCATTTGACAGTCAGTCACGCACCATAACTCGTTGGCACGTACCTTAGTGTATAAAAAAGGTACGCTCACTCGGTCGCTCGAACCCTTGAGTGGGGAGTTCTAGTTGTGGGCAATCTTTCGTCAGCGAGAGCCTTTGTTTACACTCATGTGAACCTACATGTGAACCTTAGTTGTATGACCAATAAAAATTATTTCTTTATGTTTGTGTTTGGGATCATCGTCATTTGGATTCAGTTGGACCTCTTGTCAAGAGATGTGAACTTGTTGGGCCATTTAAACTGGGACGAGTTCGTGTCCTTTGGAAATTGGGCCAAAAGCTTCTAAAATGCCGATGAGCCATTTTTTGTTTAGGCCTCTTATCATTTGAAGTTGTTTAGCCATGTTATCGCAAAATTATAAACTTGTTGGGCCTTTTCAACTGGGACAAGTTTGCACCGCACAATAGTATGATTGAATACTTTAAAATGATAATATGCCGACTTATATATCTTATGTATCGTACGCATCTCATACACCCTCATGCATACACGCATCATGTTAATCTTTGTGTTTAAAAGCCATCATAGATACCCGTTGGGTTAGGGAAGAGGAAAGACTCACCAAAAGGCCAATAACAAATATGAGCATATCAGAGAACGAGGTATCCCGTGCGGATCAGTTGGAAACTAGTCTCACCAAGGTTACTGAACAATTGCAAGCCTTGACTACTGCTATGACTAATATGGTTGTGCCTCGTGCCGGGGGAAGCTCTGAGAATGAGAGGCGTGAAGAGCCTCTGAACAGGTTGGGTTAGACCCAGCCAAGGTTCCGGTTCGGAACCAGAACCGAACCGGAACCGGAACTGAACCGGTTGGAACCGGACGGTTCCGGTTCCAACCGGTTCCGGTTCCGGTTCCGGAACCTGACCGGTTCGGTTAGGGTTCTTACCCTGACCGAACCGGTTGGAACCGCTGGAACCGAACGGTTCCAGCGGTTCCAACGGTTCCAACCGGAACCGTACGGTTCCGGTTGGAACCGGAAATAAAAAAAAAATTATTTTCTTGGAACCGTAAGGTTCCACAAGTATATCTCAATTTTTTTTATTAATAATAATGACTTAATGAGGTTTAAAATTGCAATACTAAAACATGAATGTCTATATCCTTTTTATAACCAACTCTTGGTTATTGACTTCTTTATATAAGCAATGTGGGACACAATAGCCAAGTAACAAATATCACACATCGCTTATATAAAGAAAACACTAGCCAAGAGTTGGCTATAAAAAAGATTATATGTTAAAAGAATTTTATAAAAAAAGGATTCTATAAAAATGATGTGATAGTATGAAAAAACATTACGATTATAGAATTTTTTCTATTTTTTAAAATTTATTATTAAAAAAAAAAAAAACAGAAGGGGAACCTTAAACCGAACCGAAACCGACCGGTTCGGTTCCGGTTCGGTTTACGGTTCCGGTTCCACTTAAGTGTGGAACCGAAACCGAACCGGAATTAACCGGTTCGGTTCCGGTTCCACACTTGTGGAATCGGGAACCGAACCGGCGGCCAGGTCTGGGTTGGGTGATGATATCCCTTTTTGAAGATGACATGGCTGAATATACGGCTGGAAGAATAGCTGGGTCTCAGGCAGAGTTGCAGAAACTTAGGGATCAGGTAGAGTCAGTTACCTGTAAGATGGAGGGTAAGGACGAAGATTTACTAGACTATGATACGATGACTTTCGAATAGCAGCTGTCCTCGCAGTTCCGGATGCCCGACATGGCCAAATTCAATGGGAATGGGGACCCGAGGGTCCATCTCTGGCAATATGTCTCGGTAATGAGTTCAGTGGGCCTGTCGCAACGCCAAGTTCGGAAGATGTTTGGGATGTCGCTTGAGGGGGCACCTGTAGTGTGGTACCATAGCCTTGAAAGAAAGGTTAAGGAAGATTGGAGGGAACTAGCAGACGTCTTTCTAAAGCAGTATGTTACAGACTTGGAGATTGACTTGTTGCTCCGCGACTTGGAGAACACCAAACAGAAGCCGGAGGAGAGCTTCAAGGATTATGTGGATCGCTGGAGAAGCCAGCTTTTGAAGATGCAGACTCGACCTTCAGATAAAGACCAGGTAAAGATGATCATCAAGGGCACTAAGCCCTCAATCTATAGCAAGTTAAGGAGGATGACCTCCATGATTGCAGATTTCCGACAGCTGAGGGAAACTGTCATGGATATTGAAGAAGAGGAAGCAGAGAATAGAAAGTTTTATGGCCAGAATAGAAGAACTTTTGGGGGGCCTTCGGAGACCAAGCCCGCTACTGCTGAGATCGCTACCGTCAGAAACATGCGATTCTCCAATCTTGGTAGACCTATGTCGAAGGTGCTTGAGAAGTTGAAAGGACAGGGACTCCTGAAACCTTTTGAACCTAGACCAATCCCAAACCATGTGCCACACTACTTTGACCTAAACCAATACTGCCACTTCTACCAGCAGAAAGGCCATAACACTGACAATTGCCCCCGCCTTAAGCATGAAATCCAAAACCTCATCGATGCTCATAAAATACCCGACCCGGAAAAAGAACAACCCAACACAAACAGAAACCCTCTACCTAACTACCACTCCGTTCCACCACCCACCTATATGATCAATTCCGGCCTGCCCGAAAGTTTTGTCCTCCAAACTCTCAACCACCCAGCTTCTTTCATGGGGATATGGGATGGCAGTAGTGAAGAACCGTAGGCTGAGAAAGAAGACAATGCCACATACAATGAAGATGTTTTCATTGGTTTATTTGATTGTAATCCTGCATTTTTTAAGACATTGATTTTGTCTACTTGTTCGAACCTTTTTCTTAATAATAATAAAGACGTTCATCTCACTTACTTGTTTGAGTCTCTACCTTTCAAGAAGAATAAGATAATCATTCAGGAGTTGGCTTCTCAATACGTAAGTTTGAAGTGAGAACTATACAAAAGACAAGTGAATGGCATTCAATCGAAAAGAAGAAGTTCGAAAGGCAATGGAAGCGGTACTGTCGGCGGAAGTTGAGATACAGTCCATGCGGGTATTAGCAGAAGCAGAGTGGGTCTCGCAGAGATGGATGAAAAGAGAATGAAGTCCTTGCATCATATGCAGATAAACCAGAGGAGATTGAAGCCGTATTTTACCTGAAAAAGAGAAGACCAAACAGTCACCTAGGGAATTGGCGGAAGACCTAACCCAACGGGATAGGAAACCCATTCATGCATGCATGCATACACGTAACACCTTTTGCATCCCTTTGTGTTTGCTTTGTTTTGTATTCACAAATTTCAACGAATAAAAAAAAAGCGGCAAAGGCAAGCCAACCAGAAGCAGCAACAGTGTTATCAGTTTCAGGAATGAGTCAGTGCCAGTTTCGAGAAAGAATCCCAGGGGACGAAGCCCAGATTATCAGCAGTGGAGAGGAAGAATTCCGAAGAGAGAAAGAAAAGTCTTTGATAGTTGGACATATGTCCAGTGATGACATTGTTTGCTATAGGGAGAAACCTTAGAAATAATAAGTGCGAGATGCGCTCATATCCGGTATTCTGAGTGGTTGATCTCAGCTAGACTCGCGAGCACTTGATTACGGGATCTCAACAGTAGAAACATGAGTAGTTCGCAAGATGACTAGTCGAAGATATGGTAGGATCAATGAATGACCATTTGCTTGGATGTCCACCCTGGTTTACTTATGCTACGATATATGATATGGTTGGAAACAAAGAAAAAGTCTCTGCAATGAAAAGAAAAGAAAAGAAAAGAAAAAAATAGACCACATATAACCGATAAGAGTGAAGCTACCCATGGGCGAGTATTAGGACCACCTTGAGGAGAAATGCTACCTTAAAGGGTAGGTGTGTCAAAAAAAACAAAAAAAAAGTTCAAAAATGAAATAAAAAGAAAGAGACAAGAGAAAAAAGAAGAAGACCATATCATGTTGAGTATGACGAAGTAATCACATAATGTGATCAAGACATCTAGGTTGGTTAGACCCACTGATCCGATTCTCTGAGACGAAATCATCGAGTTGGCTTACTTAAGGATTAAGCTGCGAAAGAGCATTAGTACACACACACTATGAGTCTAGTTTAGATCATTTATTCAGACGAACGGATCTCAGTGTATTAAGTACTTTGAAGAGTCTCTGGTTTCGACGTGAAGCATTCGTTGAGGACGAAAATATGTTTGACTATCAAGATTATCTCGTGAGAGGTGGTACAGTATGTTGAAATGAATCATCACATCATCAGTATCAGTTTCACCGGGTATGGCACTCTGGGGGTGAGGCCCACATCATTATCAGTATTATTCTTGCCGGGTATGGCACTCTGGGGGCGAGGCCCATATTATTATCAGTATCAGTCTTGCCGGGTATGGCACTCTGGGGGCGAGGCCCACATCGTCATCAGCATCAGTATCAGTTTTGCCAGGTATGGTACTCCGGGTATGGAGACACATCAACATCAATTTGGGAACAAGACCCACAAATAGGAACAAGACCTGCAATTCAATTTGGGAACAAGACCCACAATTTAGATCGGGAACAAGACCCACAACTCAGTTCAGGGAACAAGACCCTCAACACAATCCACATTCAGGGAACAAGACCCTCAACACAACTCAATTTGGGAACAAGACCCACAATCAGGAACAAGACCTGTAATTCAATTTAGGAGAAAGACCCACAATCAGGAATAAGACCTACAACTCAATTTGGGAACAAGACCCACAATCAGGAACAATACCTGCAACTCAATTTGGGAACAAGACCCACAATCAGGAACAAGACCTGCAATTCAATTTGGGAACAAGACCCACAATCAGGAACAAGACCTGCAATTCAATTTGGGAATAAGACCCACAATCGGGAACAAGACCCACAATTCAGATCGGGAACAAGAGCCACAACTTAGTTCAGGGAACAAGACCCTCAACACAATTCAGATCGGGAATAAAACCCACAATCAATTCGGTTCTGGGAAGAAAGCCCACATTCAACACAACTTGGGAATAAAGCCCACAATTAACGGTTCGGGAACAAGACCCACAATCAGGAACAAGACCTGCAACTCCATTTGGGAACAAGACCCACAATCGGGAACAAGACCTGCAACTCAATTTGGGAACAAGACCATCAGCTCGCTTCGGGAATAAAACCCACTCGGTGGTTCGGGAACAAGACCCAGGGGTCACAAAACCTCGCCATCAATCTAAATCCAATTCAGGGAACAAGACCCTCATCACAATTAAGGAACAAGACCATCATCATAATTTGGGAACAAGACCCTCATCTCAACTCTGTAACGGTTCGAAAATGGATCACTATCACATCAGCGACACCTAGGGTATGGGGTTTAGCACGCCAGGTACGACACTCCGGGTATGGAGACACAACTGCGACGCCTCAGGTATGGGGTTTAGCATGCCGGGTATGGCACAACCAAATCAACACAGTTCGAAGCAACATGCAAGTCAGGTGGCAGCTGGCGAGCCAGGTAAATAAAAATGCATTGCACGAACTTTGATAGGACTATCATTGTCACACACTGCACAAGTCCCATCAAAGTGGGGGCGACTGTAGGCACTGCATTTTTGCATATAAGTCCCGATGATGAGCCTCGTACAGAGGCACTACCTCTTATGTCACGGAAGTCGCGGGAAACGGACGTCGGAAGGGAAAAGTCAAGAATTGACATTTTGTTGGACTTTATTCGCTTGTTTAGCTTCGGGTTCACTCGTTGGACCTCCGTTTCAAAATCACCCTTGGCCCAAAACCAACCAAATCACACACCAAGCCCAAGAGACCAAAGCACACGCCCTTTACACTCATTTACCTCTCCACTAACTATTCAAACAACCAAATTAACCCTCCACCATGCATACCCCACGCATTTGACCTCCAATTTACCTTGCTCCTCATTTTCAACAAAGTTTTTTAAGCCATTAATGGCATCCTCTCTCCAAGTCAAAAGAAACCACAAATCACCCTCTATTTTCAACAAAGTAGCCACCCAATTAATAACCCTCCAACAACATTAGCCTACCCAATTAATGCACCCATTTTGCCTATAAAAACAACCCTAAATCTTACTATCTCAGCCGCTAGCACATAGATAACATAAAAAACTCTCTTCTCCTCTCTAAGCACTCACGCCACTGCTAGTGAAACAACCTTCATTCACGCCATTGCCCTCCATCCAAAAATCCCCTTCATGCCTCACTGCCACCAAGCCAAACATCAAAAAGCTCAGCCCTCCCTTCATGCCTAAAGATCCCTTAAACTCAGCCCCTAACATTCACGTAAATCACCCCTTCCAGCAGCCCCTAACACGCCACTACAGCCTCTCCATTCTGCCCTCCCAAAACACGCCCAAAACTGCCTGAATCCAACCCCAAATTAACGCCACTGCAGCCCCTGAAACTGCCTTCAATATCACCAAAAATTGCCTCCCTAAACTGCCAGCACATCACCAAAAATACTGCACTCAAACAGCCCCCGGATTACCGTGAAACACTGCCCCAAAATACCCCATAAATTACCGAAAATACTGCCCAAATACACCCCCCAAACCACTGAAAAACCTGCAACCCATCACTCCCCTCAATCTCACATCGATTAGGAAACTACCCACCTTAATTGCCTTCAACTCTCACGCACAAACACCTTGTTGGTAGCCCTCTCATGCACACAACACACTCATCAAAAGCCACTCAACCCATCAACACGTAGCCACAAAACCCACATCGCCCAGGAAGCAGCCCTCACTCACGCACCCCACTCAACAGCCTTCACGCAAGCAACTCAACAACACGTCATAACCTCCCTCTCACATCCTACCTCAACAACACGTTACAGCCCCCCTCACATCATATATCAACAAACATATTTGCCCTATTCATACACATATCCTTCAATGACACAGCCATTGCTTCACGTCCCTCACCTCATAAAAATTGCCTCCAAATCCACGTCCAAACTGTACCTAGTAAGTACCGAAAATCACCACCGAATCTACATCCTGAAAACTGCCCAACCACGCCAAAAATCTACCTCTGAAAACTACACCCAAATTACTGAAAAACTGTCCAGAAAACTACACCATAAACCCGCAGAAAACTGTCCAGAAAACCGCAGCCCAATTTCCGCAAAACTGTCCAGAAAATCTGCACCTTTACCACCGAAAATCCTGCCCCATAACACCGCCCAAAAAATAGCGGACCAGTGAAAACACCAGAGAAAACAGGGAACAGAATTAGTGAACGAAAATAGACAAAACAGATGGAACAGCGAACCCGAGAAAACAACGGGAACATCGAACCCGAGAAAACAGCGGAAATAGTGAAAACAGTGAAAACAGTAGAAATAGTGGACCAATAAAAATAGCAAAAATGATAACCCTTCCGACAACCGCATACCGCACTTCCGATAGACGACTAAAGAGGTTAGACCTGAGGGCACCCTTTTTGTTTATTCTCTTTTATTCGTATTTATTTTATTGCTTTATTTCATATGAGTATTGTGGATTGGTACATGATGTAATTTCCGGATGAACGGAATATGTGTTCTCTCTTGTGGTATATCGGATGGAAACTCGGACGTAAGTTCCGTAGCCGAATCCGAATGGACGGTAGTGCGGTTTGTACTCGGGATACAATGCCACATACCACTTGAGAGATACACGTATTTCGTTTCATCCAACCTTGTATTCGAGCATGATTTAGTCTAGTAGATTATTTAGCATGATTTAGTCTAGTATATTTTTTATTTTTAAAGCATGACTATGTTACTTCTTTATGCATGATTTAGTTATTTTCTTTCGCAATAGAAGTTTAATTTACGTTTATGTTTAGGTTGTTATTTATTTTTCGTATTTGATAATTCAACACGCTCATTGTGTGATATCGTATGTTTTCCGTTATGATAACTAACTTTTAAAGCATGCAAACTTAGATTTAAGCCGTATACGAATTTAGGTGTAGGTTACCTTTTTGTAAATGTATGTTGAGTAGACTTGGTTAAAATTGCACAAATCCGTTCATTACAAGTGACATAAGTAATGGACCATTCCGAACCCAACCGTTTGAGGTCTTCTCTTGCGAGGGGTGATGCGGCCTTAAATCATTTTCCCAGTTCACACTGGGTGGCGACTCCATTTTATTTCTCCGGTTTAGTTCCCCCGCTGGCTAGTCTGTACTCCCAACTAGGCCGCGAGTCTAGAACAGCGTCGCCGATTTCTGTGTCCTACACAGAGTATGGTTACTGGATTTTTGATTTACGTCATGACGCGCAGAGGGTCGACGTCGCGATGCTAAGCGTTGTTCCAAGGTTTGTTTTAAAACCATTCTAGTTTAATCCTAAGACGTTTTGGGGCACTCTAGGGGCTTAGTATAGATGAGTAACCACATGATAAGTCATATCATAGGCATGAACATTTACCTTTGATTGTATATACTCTTCTCATTTATTACATGAATGATTTCTTTGGCATTAGATCAATGACAAGCCACTCGGAGATCACCGACACCGCATACCACACCTGACTTGCCTTAGCACTAAGATTGGAGTACTTATTTTAGAGTTTTGAATGTAGTTTTGGTTATGATTTTACAGATCATTGATTAATTTATTTTACTTAAAATGATGATTTCATGTGAATGAGAAATATGATTTAAGCTTTGATAAAGTTTGGTTTCTGAATAATGCTTTCGTGATGAAAATGATTTCTAATACATGGATTTATGATTTTGGAGGCGTGGGGGAAAAACCCACCTCAGATGTTACTTGATACAGACATGAAATTGACAGACATGGCATTGATGGGTATCGATATTGATACTGGATATAGACTTGTGCACATGGGTTACAAGACTAGAGATGATTGATGCCTCTAGATCCTAGGTATTGGGCTAAGGGGACTGTGAGTACAACGCCCCTTGACCTAGATATTTCAGAGACAGGTTGGTGACACTAATTGCACCATTGTTGTCTGGTTTAGTGGCTTGGGGGACTGTGCGTACAACGCCCCAAGACCACATGATTATGTACAGATTGACCGATGACATATCTGATGATGATACTGATGTTTTCTTAGTTGATTTCAAAAGTTTTGAAAAGGAAAACTCTGGTTTATGATTTAAGAATTCTGAAAGTTATTGTTTTGATTATGATTATTTCTAATACTGTTTGTTTTCTGGTTTTATAGCTCCACTCACTGATTTCTTTAGGACGCACCCCCCACTCTCCAGGTTTTGCAGGACCTTTCTTTTGGTGAGCTAATGCTGTATTTTTGAGAGGCATGGATTCCGGAACAGGAGCAGCACTGCATTCACTAGTTTTATGGGTTCATCATGTTGTGTCTACATTCATATAGAATGTAGTTTCTTTTGAGTTTTTTATGATGTATAACCTAGTATATATGTGTGGTTGTATCACTTCTGGATTATTTATGTGTCATGTTTAATGTTTCACATAATTATTCTACTTGATGAGAAGATGCTTGCATGCATGGTTGATTTATGGTTTCAGTCAGAGGCTTAGATGACAGTGGGAATTTTTCGTCTGCCGGTAACATTCCCGGATTGGGGATGTTACATTACCAAATTCCATAATTATCAATTTCCCTTTTAAAAGAGATTGTTTCTTTCACACAATAAGAAACCATCACTATAACATGAAGGACCTTCACACAAATAAGAGACTTTTGAGAGATTCAAATTTTGAAGCTCATTAATTGATCATCTGTAAAACATAGTGAACCACACTCACCCAACAACAAATCAAAGTCCCAAAACCCTTTTAAATCTCTATGATGTAGATAAAGCCAACAATCACCCAAGACTGTCAAACGTGCTCTCGAAGCCGAGATACACCTAGGGTAAGACCTGAAGGCCCTTATTACTTAATATTAATAAACAAGGGAAATCAGTAATATGCAAAATAATACGAACAATGAGACATTAACAATTCTAGTAATGATATAGTAATAATTAAACAGACCGAAGATACATTAGGTTAGCCTGACTATAAAGAGGATTGGCCGAATATAGTTGTTCATGTTCGGCCAGTCTTGGATAGAGTCAGGCTGGACATACTGCATATTCCAAAAATGCAGAAACATGCACATGCAAATACAGGTGCAGTAAATGAGCATTTTAGATACATTCATAAATAATAGCCATCCCACAGTGGTACGTGGAGTTGTATCCTGAGTACCATCCATTCAGAATCGGCTATGGAACTTATGTCCGGGTTTCCATCCTATATACCACGGGATCATACATCCGGATATAAATCATGTTTGGCCAGACCTATAATAAATCATGTCGGATATAACTTGCATGTCAGAATTTATGGAATATAGAATCATGTATAAAATACTAATAAACAAGGGAAAACAGTAACATGCATACTAATATTGACGAGATAAATAAAAAAGATCTGCAAAACATATTTATATGAGATTACATTATATAAACATGCATTCCAGAAAATAATAGACATGGTCTGACATTTTTGTGGACGACTAAATGTGTGTGTATGTCCGTTCGGACGTAGTGTACGTTCGGCCGAAGATATTGTGTCAAAACAGAATTTCATATTCGCATAAATATTAGAGAAAATACCCTCATGTCATACCTTTTTCAATGAAGCTAGGCTCTGAAGACAATTCTGATCATTGGGTCTCTACTGGATACACATCAGAATGTACGGAACTCTGAGGGTGGGTAAGTTATTATTTTCTCTATGGTTTTTCTGTTCTGTTTAGATTATAGTTGTTAACCTCCATATTGTGATTGTTGTTCAAGATTGTTATTATCCTGTAATACTCAAAAAGTCTCCCTTTCATAGTGAAACAGAATGGGGCTGAGGATGGAAGGGGGAACAAAATCCTCTATCCCCCTCCTATCTGACCCGAGTGATTGGCAATCAAAATGTAAGACATAGCTCGAATCATGTCCAGTCAGATTTAGGATTTGGGATGTATATATGACCGGATGTAATCAAGCCCGTGATTCCAGTTAATTTAATTTTTCACGTGTGCTGACAGATTGATACATGTTTGACCGACAATATAATTTGAATTATATGTCTTCCTGGAGACAATCAGATCCTTAAACTTAAGTAACTGATAATATTCTCATTCACATACAGTCGTATCATGTCTGTCGGCTTTTTCTGGCTAGAGACAAGGTAGGCCGGACTTATGTGATGTTCAGTTGGCTTTTGATTGTGTTCCTTAGAGTTCATTTCCTTTCCTGCATTCATCCCTTCAATTCCCCAATTTTCAGAAGGTGTCCCCATAAGAGACTCATCATCAGGCTATGCATAAAAATACAATGTCTACAACAATGCCATGATCATTACTATTCAAGCTCATCTTCCAAACATGAGATCGCAAATAGAAATTTTATCTACTCTGTGCTTCTGCCTCTTACTTCAAACTTTTATCTTTGGGAGGTCTTGAATGGAAAGATAGATAGTTAGGAGGTTTTATAGGGTTCTTGACTTGGAATGGTTGTTCCATTCTGTCAAGCTTATAGGTGGTATCAATGATGCTAGCTTCCCCATGTTGTGATGTGTTCCCTCGTATCATGAAATTTTCAATAAGCTCACACAGCTGCTATTGCCCAACTCTTTTTTTCCACAACTTCCTCATTAATGCTCTCAATGAATGGAGAATTCTCTCGATCAATTTTATACTTTGTTGGCTTAGGTTTTTGAATGGACATCTTAATCTCTATATATCTCTGCTCTCTCCTCATTATTATGTCCTTGTAAATCTCTTGATTCCATGTGTTTTCTTCAGTGTCATCTGGCAGTGTCTCTTGAGGTCTGTAGCCCTGGTTGTTGGATAGTTGTCTTATTTGGTTTTCCAGTGCTCTCATGAACCATTCTTGACTCTGAAAAATGGTATCATATTTAGCTTCTTACTTCATGAACATGTTTGCGATCATTTCCTCCAAGCTTTACTTCTTCTCATACCATTATCCAATATTATGCTATTAATATCCTGGGGGAGGATAATGTCTTTCTTGTGGTCTCTATCAAAGAGTATTGTTCCATACAAAGTTATGGTGGTTCTTCCATCATTGGTTGTAGTGAAACATGTAATAATCACTAGGGTGGTTGCCCTCACATATCTCACAACTCATCATTGTGTCCTGAAAGGTTTGAAAATTCAATACCCTAAATATTTTATAAATGTCTATCAACAAGTACTGTGTCTTCAGGAATTCAAGTTTTTTTTTAAATATCTTCCAACACGTACTATATCCCACCAACATATGGTGAAACGTGATCTCCTAAAACTTTTAATTCTCTTGTCGCCCACTGATACTCCATTATTTGGAACACCTAAAAAAATAAAAAGAAAAAGAAACTAAAGTATTGAAAAAAAATAAAAATAAAAATAAGGTCTAACTAAGTCTAAGATTGATCGCCAAAAACTTGATCACGATTTTGTATAGTACGCAAACGCACGTATCGTACAAGTAGTATAAAAATATTGATCCCAATAGGAATTATTATTAATATTTAATACTTAAATTTTACCTACCCTAATCTTATTTAGACTGATGATTTTGAAGAAAGAGGTATTAACTACTAAACCTATGGATGATAGAAATCCTCAAGGGGATGAGGGACATTGGGGACCCTCCCCAATTAGGACATGGATCGGGAATAAAAAATTGGAAAAATTAATCTCGGAGACGGGGATGAGGATGAGAAAATTTAATGCACATTTCTTATTAAGGAATGGACGAGGATTAGGTAAAATCACCATCCTCTCCCCAGTACCTATTTAAGTTTTAATTAATTTATTTTTTTAATAAATATATTCAAATTTCTACTTAATAGATGTAAATAAAAAATCTCTAAATATTTATAAAAATATAAATTAATTTTAGTTTAAGGATTTAAATGAAATAATTATATGTATAATCACTTTTTAATGAGTGATTCATAATTTTATTAAGTTACAAACTAAACAAAAAAAAAAAACAGAAAATATGAATTTCAATATTGCATATAAAGTGTGATTTGTGTAATATATATTGTTATGATTTTTTTTTTTTTTTTTGAATATGTATGATTGATTTCTGGATAAAGTAATAGTTCAATTAATATGTTATTTTTTCAATAACTTAAATTTATTTTAAGAAAATTTTAATTATTATTCGAGATTCGGGACTCCTCGGGGATACCCTTTTATTATTCGGGGATCCTCCTCCACTCCCCTGAAATAATTACGAAGGGAATGAGAGGGGATGAGGACATCCAAAGATTATCGGGGACGAGTACGGAGATTTAGATCCCATCCACATTGCCATCCCTAACTAAACCAAAGGAATAGAAAAGTAAATTTAAACAATAGTAAGTAGTAAGGTAAGAAAAACCTAAAGTCACAACTTCCCCACAATAATCCCTTAGGTATTTCTCTTTTTTTTTTATAATTGATCAACTATAATAAATTATTAATTCAAAACACGAAGTTATCTAAAAGCATTTGAAGAATGTTTTTTTTATGTTGTTTTGTTGAGAGAGGTTTACTGATTACTAATCTGTCATATCAGTAAAAAAAAATAAAATGGAAAGCTATCTCTCCTCAGTGATTTATTATAAAATCTTGCGCTATGAATGCATAAGCAGGTAAAGTGTACATGTGTTGAGCTACCAATGGTCAAATAGAAACATCCAACTTAGTTCAATAATCTATATTGCTATGATAATTAATTTAAGCAATAACATCTTTTTGTGCTAAAAAGTAAAAAGTTTAATGTTAGCGAATCTTTAAATATAATAAAATAAAAGAACATCAACAATTAGCAAAATCCCCCTTCAATTTCAACAAATTAAGCAAATCAATCAAAATCTACCCATAAGATTATTTTGCACATCTTCATAGAATTATTGAGCTCATCTTTCCATTAAATCGATTTGTTTATAATTGTTTGATGTAAAAAGTTTCCCTTACTAATTATCAATTTTTATTTTTTATTTTTTATTTTTTGGGGTGGGTGGAAACAAATCTAAAATATTACTTTTAATCATGTCTCTAAAGTGGGTGATTTGTGTAAAAGATTACTCTTTTTTTTTTTTTTGCACTTTTAAGCCTATTGTTTTCTTATTTATTATTATTTTTTTCAAATGAATGGGAATCCATTGGAGTGTAAAGGTGGCAAGTCTAGTTGGCTCTGTGATTCGGCCTAAGATTTTATTTTATTATTTTATTTTTTTGTGGTCCTATAATCAAATAATTGAGCCATGACTTTCCACGTGTGTTGTCTTGATGCTGAACACGTGCTTAATCTAATTGTCCTGCTGACGTAGTCCACTTTTTTCAACCAATAATTTTGTACGTGGAGTACAGGTCTCCACGTGGATGTTTTGTTTGTTTTTGTATTTTTTTAAATTATTAGAGATTTCGCTGTCAAATCATCCATTTTTTTCGGATTTAAACAGAGCAAATAAAATTATCAATTATCTATGATTTTTTTTTAAAAAAAACACTCATTAAATTCAAATTCATAACATAAAAATTAAATTCTAAATTCTATAACATTAAAGTCACGTCATCGGAGGACGTGGATGTTTTGTTGCTTTGAAGCTAAAAGACTATTTATTTATTTATTTATTTATTAGTCAAAAAATGAACCAAAGAAAAGGTGGTGAATGTGCTTTTATTATGGAGATGAAGTCATCAAGTGCATCATAATTTATGCTAGTTTTTTATTTTATTAATTTGATAGTTAAAATAAAGTTATACGTATCATTGAATTTTTCGAAAAGATTTTTTAATATTATAATATAGGTATTTTTTTTTTTGTAAAAGTTGAAAATCTCACCGTCAAACCATCTGATCCGAGCTTAAACGAAACAGGTAAAACTCTTGTCTGCCCCAGACTCTAATAAGAAATACACTCCCAAACTCGAACCCATGACCTATCATCCAAAAATAATAGGATATAGTAAAATTAATATTTCGCATGATCGATAATAAAAAAATTCAAACCACATGTATTAACGTCTTCCAAAAATCATTAAAAATTATTTATTATCAATTTGAAACAAAAAAAAAATTTTATTTTTATTTAAAGGGAAATGATATATGTACCAACTTTTATCCCGAAAATTATTCATACTCTCTCACTGTAGCTACAGTGAGCTACAGTAACTCACTGTAGCTACAGTGAGAGAGTAGGGATAAAAGTTGGTACATATATCATTTTCCTTATTTAAATATGTAATAATTCATTTAAATCTAGTATACTATCACTCTTTTTCATTATTTTTTTAAAAAATCATTCTCTCTTTCACTTAAAATTATCAATTAAAATTCCAAAAATATTAAAAATAACTTAGAATTTGAAATAGGATGATCTTTGAAAATCAGAAACAGAAAATCGACCAATTAATCAATCAAAATCACTCGAATTTCGCTATAAGTTTAAAATGGTCAAAATCGGCCAAAATTAATTATTAGGATAGTAATCCGCGATTAAACACCATAAAATCAACGATTAATTAACACTTAAATAGCATAGATATTAACATTAAAAGTATGTAGGACTTCTCTTGATGAAGCCTAATAATTTGCTCTAAGGTATGAGTGGTCGTAGTGGTAAAGCTCGGACCTTATTTTAACGAGAGCTTAATCATATAATAAAATCTTTTAATAAACATTACTTCTCAACTTTTAAAGAACTCGCCTAATGCACGATCCCAAGGGGAAGATACTATAAAAATCTCTTTCTTTACATTTAAGTATATTAAAAATCATAAAAATTTTATATAAAATAATAATACTTTCTTATTATTTTCTTTTTATTTGATGACTTTTAATATTGTTTTAATTAGTTTTTTTTTTTCTTAATTCATTAGTTAATTGTAGTGAAGAGTATTAGAATTACTAAATTATTATATTTTAATAAAGATTTACCGTAATCTTTGAAAATAATTTGATTATTTTTCCATTAATATCTCTAATTGAACTTGTACGTTTCACTCCCTCATTAATTTTCGTGTTATTCTCTCTATGATTGTTTTTCTTTTGCTAGAAAACATAAACATGTGCCATTTTCATCACAATAACATTTTTTAATATTATTCTTTTTAATTCTTTTAAAAAAAAATTCTTTATTTTCTTTATATAAGAAATTAGTATTCTTTTTTTTTAAAGGGGTCTACTATTTAATTACTAAAAATAATATTTAAAGTAATACTATTATAAAAAAGAAACTAACGCTTTTATTTATTTAGGTGAATAAAATCTAATTTTTTTTTTCTCTTTATCTTTCTTAATATTCGAACACAAACGGTAAGTTAAATAAAATTATTTGAAAACCATCCTACCACCACTCTCGAGGTAGTAATTAAAATGAGGAAGTAATAAATATTTTATTTTATTTTATAAAAAATTGATACACCATTTTTCCTGATTGTAGATATTCGAATTATCTTATAACAAATCTGATTCAATCAAGTTCATCATATAAATGTCATTTTTTATCTCCTTATCTTTTTTAAGATCGAACACACAAGGATAATAAAATTACTTGAAAATCATCCGGCCACCTCTCTTGAGGTGGTAGTTAAAAGGGTTTAAAAAAATTTTATTAGATGAGGAAGTAATAAATACTTTTTTATTTTATTTTATTAAAAAATTGATACAACCGTTTTTTGTTCTGAATGCAGCTATTCTAATTGCCATATAACAATTGCCATATAACAAATTTGATTCCATCAACTTGGGCAGTTTAATAAGAAATTGGAAGCAAATCGATTTGTTTTTAATCAGAAAATGGTCGGGAATTAATCAGAAATTAATTGGGAATATAAAATTGATATTTTATATGATTGAGTAAAAAAAAAATTTTAACTCTCTCTCTCAAATTAGTCAAAAATCACTGAAAGTCATTTATTAATGATTAAATATTACTAAATAATTTAACAGTTTTATTATCCCGGTAATAATTAGTTTAGGTTAAAACATATTTTTTTATTTTTTTAAATCTTTTAATAAAACCTTTCTATTTTTTCATATAAAATCATTAATAAAAACTCTAAAAGATATTTAAAAATAGATAAAAATGAAATATGATGATTTTTGAGAAAACATAAGTTGGAAATCAGCCGATTAATCAATCAAAATCGCTCATATAGCAGAGTCATTTAAATCAATCAAATCAATCGAGTCAAATCCCTCAAGTAGCGATTTACAATTAATCATCGATTACTCGACGATTAAATAACATAGACATCAATGAAATGCTATTTCATATTCGAAATTTGATCAAAACTAGTAATTTTGGCTCGCGCTTTATTGCGGTATGTTTAATTTTTTTTCATGGGACAAAAGACATATGAATAAATATACATATAGGAATGTATATAAAAATATTAGATTTTTCGTAATACGTTGTTTGATATAATTGAGCTTCAAACTCACAATATAATCACGTTGCTGCATATAATATGGATGTATTATATGGAATTAGAGACATAAACAAATATAATTACATTTTTCTAAATAGTAGTATGTAAAGCATAGTATGATTTTAATACTAAAGTTTCATTGTTAAAATGTCACATACGAATGTGCTCCAAATCCCATTTGCGTTCAAGTTATAAATTGATAGGACTTGATTTCAATTATTATTTTAACTAGTTTCAATTATTTTGTGGTCATTCAATTATAATTTGGACGTATTATATGGGAATTTGAGACAAACAAATGCTATTATATTTTTCTAAATAGTAGTGTGTAAACCATAGTATGATATTGTTACCAAAGTTTCATTATTAAAAGTCCATAATAATGTGTTCCAAAATCCTATTTGTGTTCAAGTTATAAATAATAGGACTTGATTTCAATTGTCATGTTAATTCGTTTCAATTATTTTGTGTCATACAATTTGCTCTATTCGATCTTAATTCACTAATTCAATTACCATTTCAATTAGTTTATCATTTAATTAGTTATAACATTCATTTTGGAGTGACACATAACAACATCTGAGAGTTTAAGGGACCAAAATAATAGTAAGTAAGATAAATATAGTTTATACAAATAATAATAATAATCCATTTTATTTAATAAATAATGGATAAGATTTTGATGACAAAAATTGAATAAATTAATGAGTCCTGTCATTTCAACAGTCTAAAGTCTATGAATAGCATAACAATTGATACAAATTTTAAAAAACATTTTATAAATACAACGGATGTAGCTTTCAAAAATTGGCGACTGTTGGCAGTAATTTTCAAACCCATCATTATCACAAATATGACATATTATGCAGGGAAAAATAATAAATAAATAAAAAAAAACCAAAAAAAAAAAAGAAATAAGAAAAATATATGAGCCTTTAAATTAATAATGGACGAAAAAGACATAGATGTTCGTCTATCATAATCTAATTTAAGATTTGGTTTTTTGTTATTTTGTGAGTTTCTGTTATTATCATTTTCATATTTAATTTCTTCCTAATTACAAAATTTAGAAATCCATAATTTTTCAAAAATCCTAATTTAAAAAAAAAATCATATTTTTTTTTTAAAAAAAAATCATAATTTCTTCAACTGTTCTTATTTATTTTTTTTTAAAAAAAATCAAATTAAACCTCTAGAAAGTTTACCCATCACTTAAATAACATTTTCCTAAGATGAATTGATCCAAGTTCCACCGAATCTAAATCCTAATTTAAAAAATCCTCAATTTCCGAGGAATTTCTTAGGCGGGCCTAGGAGCCCTAGGTATAGGCATCTTATTGGCACCCATTAGTGTCTAAAGCTTTTTAGAACCGGTTTTACATTTTGCATTATTAGGATTTTTTTAAAAAAAAAATGTTATTTAAAATGAATAGAAACTCGAAAAAATTATCGGGATTTTGTATAGTTGCTTTCGTTGACGACTGTTTCTCGTTATAAGGGCAATATGAGATATTAATCTCTTCAACAAACCTCCCTCAAGCAGTGAATTCGTTTAGTTAGTAGGGAACTAAAAATAAATTTAGCGAGCATACAAGAAAGACACATAGACAAGGATTTACGTGATTCGACAGAGAATAATTCAAACCTATGTCCACGGGAGAAATAGAGTGTATTTTATTTCTACTTGGGGTCAAGACCGACCCGAGCTAAAGGGGGATACAAGAATACAAAAATAAGCACCTCAGGTCTTTCAACAAGTTCGATACAAATATCTCAAGTGGTCGGGTGTTGACCTGTTTTCTCTCTCTATCGCTAACCCTTCAACTCTCAATTTCTCTCGAAAAGTGAGATACAAAATTTGCTAACCCTTGAATTTGAAACTTCAACCCTTTTATATAAGCTCCCAAATCTATTATTCTACAACCTATGATGTCAACCATCATCACCCGGCCATCATTGTCCCCATGACTTTCCCCAACCACACAAAAAACAGTTGTATTGCCACCGGGTTCAACCACCCCTATCAGCAGAAATCCATCATTCAATCTTTTAACCACTGCTACACACTTTTATTGATGCGACAACCTATGACTCAACTACTCCGGTATTGTTTCGTCCTAAGAATTTTTGTTATCATTAGTCTTCTAGAAGCCCAAACTCATAGATAGGGCATACGTCATAGGACTTAGACCTCTGGAAGCCATCTCCTCACTTAAGGCAGACGTCATATGACCTATTACAGGTTGGGTCTGTGATCCTATCTTCGGGTCGGATTCCGAGGTGATGATACTCCTCAGAACTTAGCCCAACTCTTTCACCACGAGTCGATATCATCACTTGATTCCTCCTCATCGGCTCTGCTGATAATGACCCCTCGGGTCGGTTTCCACAAATCCTCTAATAACCCCAAATCATCATTCATTCATTAAGTCAGGTCAGCATGATAACTCACTCTCACTTCGTCCCTAACACACTTTGCACTTAAGAGAATTCCTCTATATCACCAGGTCAGGTCTTTCTGTTAAACTCTGTCTGTGTCTCTAAGCCTCTTGACCTCTATTATCCATTTTGGGCCAAATACAATACTCATTATGTCCCTTCTCAGTATTTAATTATTTTCTCATGATAAAAAAACCATCAACAGCTTTGCTATAGCGGAACTCATATATTTTGTCCTATAATAGACAAATTATGCTTTTATATACATTGAAAAAAAATCTTCTCCAACTCATGCACGTAAAAATTTCAAATCTCCTGTTTGTATAAAAATTGAGGTGATTACCTAATTATTAAATGGTTGTATGCTATAAATACTTAAATATAAATGAGTATAAAAATCAAAAGAAAATATAAAACGTGAATAAAATATATTGATGTGCTCAATTCAACTAAAAATAGTACAGAAAAAGAGTTGTATTGAATAAAAATATGACATCTTTTACATTAAAATTAAAATTTATCCCTATCCATATGACAAAGTTGGTTGGATTCCCCCTATCAAACTCCAAAACGAATATTCCAATTTGATATTCCATGGAGGGATTAAATAATTAGAGGAAATGTATTGATACAAGCACCTAATCGGAAGAATTTTAACCAAGTTTTATATCTACATGTTAATTAATGTACAATTAGCCTTCTTTGAAACCCTACATAAAAATAAAAAAATAAAATTAAGAGGTTTCTTGAGCTGTGCACTAACGGACTATGCTATGTTTCTTTAATCTCAAATAAGGGTGGCAAAAAAGCCCACGGCCCGGCCCGACCCGGCAAGTCCCGGCCCGCCCGCGGCTTAAAAGCCCGGGCCGGGCCTTAAAATGAAAGCCCGGCTCGGGCCCGGGCCCGGGCCGGGCCAAAATTAAAAAAAAAAAAATTTAAATATATATATTTTTAATATGCTTGTATCATTTTTATTTATTTTTAGTATTTAAATTGTTAATTTTATCAATAAAATTTGTGATTTATTTATAAATTGTCTTTATATAGTGTAAATATATTTTATATTTGTATTTTTTCTAATTTTTTTTTAAAATTCGGGCCTAAAAAAAAGCCCTGGCCCAAGCCCGGCCTGACTCGGGCCGGGTTCTTTTCACGGGCCCGGGCTTTTTTTTTGGTTGGTTGCCGGGCTAGGGCCGGGCTTGTAAAAGCCCGGCCCAGCCCGGCCCATTGCCACCCCTACATAAGATGGACATTTGTTAACAAGGCTTAACAAATGTCACTAAGCCTTGTTAACATATGTCATAAAGTTTTAATATGACTAAACACTCTCTAGCATAATGATATTAGTCCAACTATTCAAACTCTTACCGGATCTTAATATATTAACCCAAATATTGTAAGTATTGCGACTAAAATCGGGTTTTTATGTCATCTCTAAATTTATTCGCTACCTCTCGAAATAATTAATCCCGGTCACTGGATTACTACCCCAATCAAGTTATGAAATTCAAGTCGTTACAAATTCTTCCCCGCTTAAAATGATTCGTCCTCGAATCAAAATGCTGAAATTATAAGGGACATACCTTATGCAAATAAATGAGGATATTGCTCTTTCATGACAGGTTCTGGCTCCCAAGTCATCTCTTGACCCTTGTGGTGTTGCCAAACCACATTCACTGAGGGAATCCACCTAGACCGAATATTCCTTGCTTCTTTATCCATTATAGCTACTGGCTGTTCGAAATAGGGTAAATCTCGAAAGATATCAGCTGTTTGAGGCTCTAAAACATGAGATTCATCGTATAAGTATTTTCGTAGCATAGACACATGGAACACCAGATGTATTCTATCCATATTAGGTGGGAGTGCTAACTCATACACTCTACCTCCAACTCTGTGAAGTATTTGAAACGGCCCAATATATCTTGGGCTAAGTTTACCTCTTTTGTCAAATCTCATAACTCATTTAAAAGAAGATACTTTTAAAAACACTGAATCACCACTTGAAACTCCAAATTTTTCTTCGGCGATCTGCATAACTTTTCTGGCGACTTTGAGCCGTCTTCATCCTTCCTCTAATCAACTTCACCTTTTCCACCGCATCTTGTACCAAGTCAGGCCCAAACAATTTTGTTCTTTTGCTTTGAACCATCCATTGGTAACCTGCATTTTCGACCATATAAGGCTTCAAAAGAGCCATCTGTATACTTGCCTGATACTATTGTTATAGGCAAAATCTATAAGTGGCAAATGCTGGTCCCAACTACCTTCAAAATCTACTACACAAGCTCGTAACGTATCCTCCAAGTTTGAATGGTTCGTTCTGATTGTCCATCTGTTTGAGGATGGAAAGCTGTTCTAAAACGTAACTGAGAACCCAAGGCTTCTTAAAATGATTGCCAAAACTTGGATGTAAATGTTGGGGTTTTGGGCGAAGGGCGCAGCAGAAGCGCAGTTCGGGCGAAATCATAATTTTAAAACTTTTCCCAATTACGAATAAATTATTCAATATCTAATAAGAATAATTTATTCATATTTCACCTAAACCTATTTATTCGATATCAAATAGCGACATTAATATAAAGGAAACGTCGTGAAACTTTTACGAAAAATATTTTTTCCGTAAAATGACGTAAAACACATTTTTGACCGAATCGACCACCGACACTTATGAAGACTGCCTAGGTCAGCCCCAATAGTGTTAGGGCAGGTCATAGGCTCCTGAACAGTGACGAACTCACTGTTTGGACAGCCGTCACCCAGTTGGCTCAAAAGTCACCCCGTAACGCCGTTTTCACTTATTTCAACTCCGAAACACTTTCCGGCAATTGTTCCAACACCCAAAACACATCCAATATATTCAAAATGCATCATTTTCATCAAAAAAAAATTCCAATTTTTTCAGATGTGATTTTGCAACAAAAATAATCAATTTTTCATGCTTTAATCCAACTTTTTCAATATTAATCTAATTAATCACAACACCAAATCAAGTCACTACATATAATCACCCAAGAACAATTCTAGGCATTACAAGAGTGGTTATAACACTCTAGAATGACAACATATCATCTAATGATCATATTGAATAAAAATTATAATAATTCCATCCAAATACTTCACACATGCTTCATCACCTCCAATTTCATCCACAAAACCAAAAGCCCCAATTTTCAAGTAAAGAAACCCAAGAACTATTCTAGGAACACAAGAATAAATAAAACAATTTTCTAAACTTAATAATGATAAAGATTACCTTTAATCTCTAATAATCCTTAAGCTTTTCTTGTTTTTCCTTCACTTTCTTCATGGTTTCTTCAAACCAATCCTATGGCTAATTTTCCTCAAAGTTTCAGCCATGGTGGAGTCTTGGATGAAGAAGAAAATTTTTTCCTTTTTTTAAATTGGAATGACCGACTTGGAAGGCAATTTTGTCCATTTGGAAAAATTAAATCAATTAATTAAATTAATTTTATCTTAACACATCAAATTTGGACAAATAAAGTTTAATTAAATCATGCCATGTGTACAAATAATAATTAGCCATATTTCATAACATTTATGAAATATAGATATTATTTAATCATTTAAATATTTAACATTAAAATCTAAATTAATTAATATAATTATTATTACATATGTATTTTTTTATTTACAAAAATAAGAAAATATATATATTAATGTCATGTGTCAAAATCTCATTTGACGATTAATTAATATGTATCTAATTGAATTATGTATCAAATACAATACACAATAATTATGATGGATCAAATGCCTCTATGCATGTGTTTTCGTTTAACCAATTAAACAATCCGAATTAACTCATTTAATCCGGTGAATATTATGAATAATCTGTATTATTCATATGCGTTGCCTAAGTGCTCAACGAGTATACTTCATATTGTGGGACTCTCTTAGGTTTATCCGTCACGAAATCCAATTTTCGTGTCCATAATTAACCCACTCATGAATTATGACGACCACGGATAATCTCGCTAAATTATGCAAGTCGAGGTCATTGCATACATATAATCCCTCCGTCACAGGCTATCCATATTATACCTGGGATATAGATAAGAACGTTAAATCTATTTGGTATAATATAGTCGAATTTCGATTTACGATCTCTAAATAACAATCAAAACTGATTTCCAAAGTTATACCACGGCCATGGATTTACTAGATCATAAACATGTAAGGATGCATATGCCATGTACACAGGATTGCCAGATCCTCTATTGATACGCACTGGATATCATGTGCATCAGTCCCCACCCAACGAACAGACGGAGAGTTGATCTAAATAGATCGGTGACGTGACTGCCATCAAAATGTGGAAGATAACTCATATATTTTCCTCTGTGGTATCTCAAGTCGAATGACCACTATGCTCGCTCAACTCGTGAAGATTCCTATTGACGTTGGTGTACCATCTATTAGGAAATCTTTAGTGAGTCGTTCAATGTTTATCAAATAAACACCTACATGTCTATACGAGTCTCCCGAGACTCATGGTTCATTGGGATAAACCATCAGACCAACTCACGATATACGACATGTACTGGTCTCAGAGGATTTTACTAACCGACCAGTGTTAGTAAATCTTGACCAGGAACTGTATTTAAGGAAATACATCTTATAGTGCGCATCTCAATGTCAATTACAAACTACGTTGTAACTGCGCACTATATTATAAATCCTAGGGTCTTTGTCTAATATATACGTATGACTAAACCAGATTCAGTTTCGATCTAATTGTAATTGAATATCCAATCGTAATTAGATCGAATATGTGTATAAAAGACAAGAGGTGATACCAATAAATTAGTAATATTATGGAAAATAGAATTTCTCGTATTCATGAATCAAACATAAATACGATCCGAATTGGAACTCCGAGCACCAACCCTAACAGTAAATTGAGAACCTCGATAAGAGATTATTGAGACAGGTATTCCATATAATGACATTATCTTATCCAAATACAGCCTGACATACTGAGCTGCTGAAAAGTTAGTATTTACAGGCAGAAAATGTGTGCATTTCCTCAACCTGTCTACAATCACCCAAATGGAATCATACCATTTCGAGGTGCGAGGAAGCCCAGTTACAAAATCCATAGTAATCTTCTCCAATTTCCATTCAGGAATATAAAAAACTTTGATGTTTCCCTGCTGGTCTCTGATGCTCTGTTTGAACCTGCTAACAAGTAAGACATTTAGCAACAAACTCCACTACATCTCTTTTCATACCATCCCACGAATAGAGATCTTTTAAATCATGGTACATCTTGGTAACTCCAGGGTGTATAATATAGGATGAGGCGTGGGCTTTCTCTAACAACGAGTTTCTCAACTTATGAATTAGAGGAACAACAATTTTGCATTTCTTTCTCATGAGATTTTCATTGTCTACATAATACTCCACATCCACACCTTGCTTTAGTTTATCTCTAATCTATTGTATTTGAGTGTCTATTTCCTGAGCAGTTCTAATCTCATCCACTAGTGTAGATCAGACCTGAATCTGTGCCAGCAATGTTCCTTGATTTTTTTACTTGAAAGCTTACTCCATCTGAAATACATTTCTGCACCTGTCTGGCTGGTTCCCACTTTTTAGTTGGCAGATGAGCTAAACTCCCCATAGACTTCCTGCTTAAGGCATCAACTACCACATTAGCCTTACCAGAATGATATTGAATTGAACAATCATAATCTTTCAACAATTCAATCCATCACCTCTGCCTCAAATTAAGATTTTTTTGACTCAGAATATACTTGAAACTTTTGTGGTCAGTAAAAATCTCAAACTTTTCACCATACAAGTAATGTCGCCATATTTTCAAGGAAAAAATTATGGCTTCCATTTCCAAGTCTTGGGTTGATAATTTTTTTCATAAGGTTTTAGCTGCCTAGAAGCATATGCAATAACTTTTCCTCCTGCATCAACACACATCCCATTCTCACTCTAGAAACATCACAGTACACCATAAACCCTACTGATCCTGATGGTAAAGCTAGAACATGAGCGGTAGTCAACCGTTGTTTGAGCTCCTGAAACTTCTCTCACAGGTATCTGACCACACATACTTTACATTTTTCTACGTCAATCGAGTTAACGGAGCAGCTATTCTAGAGAAGTTTTCGACAAATCTCCGGTAGTATCCTGCTAACCCCAAGAAACTACGAATCTCTGTCACACTGGTGGGCCTATGCCACTTTTGAATGGCTTTAATTTTCTGGGAATCTACACCAATTCCTTCTTTTGACACCACATGTCCCAGAACACCACTTTGGACAACCAAACTCACATTTAGAGAATTTAGCAAACATCCTGTGCTCTCTCAAAGTCTGTAGTACCTGATGCAAGTGCTCCGCATGTTCCTGCTCACTATGTGAATACATCATGATATCATTAATAAAAACTATCACAAATAGATCCAAAAAGGGCCTGAATACCCTATTCATCAAATCCATAAAAGCTGCAGGGGAATTAGTCAAACCAAATGACATTACGAAGAAATCGTAATGTCCATATCTAGTCTAAAGATCTATTTTGGAGAAACACTGAGCTCTCTGAAGTTGATCAAACAAATCATGAATCCTCGATAGTGGGTATTTATTCTTAATTGTCACTTTATTTAACTGTCGATAATCTATACACAACCGAAACATCCTATCTTTCTTCTTTATAAATAACACTAGGGCACCCTACAGAGACACATTGGGAATTTGGGACGAATGAACCCCTTGTCCA
Organism: Zanthoxylum bungeanum; assembly: GCA_019454045.1. NCBI lineage: Eukaryota > Viridiplantae > Streptophyta > Magnoliopsida > Sapindales > Rutaceae > Zanthoxylum > Zanthoxylum bungeanum. The sequence continues at coordinate 53,069 of SKCR01039798.1, forward strand.
GCAAATCTTGCAATTGTACATTCAATTCCTTAAGTTCTGCAGGAGCCGTCATATTTGGAGGAATTGATATGGGTTGCGTGCCAGGAACTATATCTATGTAGAATTCAATCTCTCTATCATGTGGCAATCCCAGTAACTCATCTAGGAAAACATCAGGATACTCATTTACCACTGGAATTTGATCAATACTCTTTTCTTCCGCTCTACTATCCGTACACAAGCTAGATATCCCACATTCTTCTTGCGAAGAAGCTTGTAAGCATGCATTACCGATATCAAATTATGGGGTACCACACTCCTATCTCCCTAATAAACACTAACTGGCCGATCTGGGTATACAAGGTGACAATCTTCTTCCGGTAATCAACCACTGCATTATATGCAACTAACCAATCCATTCCCAGAATTACATCAAACCTTAATATGCTTAGCACCACCAAATCAACATAATACGTATGCCCATCAATCTCAACTGGGCAAGCCTTCACTCTCTGTGTAACCTCTATAGGCTCTCCTACTGGTGTAGTTATAACGAGGGGTGAATCTAATGCCTATGAACCTCTACCCAGATAAGTCGCAAAGTATGGTGATATAAATGAATGAGTAGCTCCCCAATCAAATAACACTCTAGCATTTACTGAGCCAACTGGCAATGTACCTGTAACAATGGCATTAGATGCATGTGCATCTTGTGGTGTGAAAGTATAAACTCTACCCTGAGCTCTGTTAGTAGAGACACGTCCTCAATCACCCACTGGCTGTCCTCTACCACATGCCGCATGTCCCCTCACTACAGATCTCTGTTCTCCTCTCATATTCCTATTTTGCTGAGTTTGGGGTGCTGACGAAATATCATGAAGAAATGACGAATGCTCTGCGGATACTGAATAATCCTTCTTTAGATGACCCATCTGTTGATATCGATAACAATTCCTACTCTCGAGTCGGCAAGCTCCTGAATGAGGCCGCCCACAAGTCACACATGGTGGGGTACCTCACCCTGGATGGCTACCGATGGTGAAGACACAGTACGAGACACAGTACTCTGAATTGGTCTACGGTCTGAGTCTCCCTGCATCAATCCCATATCACGTTATGTAGGGGGAGAGGCAGATGTCTGTGGCCGTTTACCTTGACCACTATGTTGTGGTCTAGCCCTCTTCTCTGATCTCGGCCTCTTTCGGGATTCTCTCTCAGCCTGTCTCTCCCTGACATGAGCCCCAACCTGAGAGCAGCATCCAAAGCCTATGTATATATAGTATCTCTATATAATGAATAGATCGAAATAGATAATCCCGAAGTCCATGTATAAACCGTTTCACCTTTTTTTTTCAGTATTGATCAAATGTGGGGCATATCGAGATAGTCGAGTGAACTGTATGTCATACTCTGAAACAGTCATCTGTTATCCCTAGACCAACGCTCAAACTCCCGAGCTCTGGCATCTCTCACGCTCCGAGGCAAAAATCTGTTCAAAAATACCGTACTAAATTCAGCCCAGTCATATGGGGGTATCGTGCCGCTGGATGCCTCGAAAAGCCATAAACCAAGTATTAGCAACACCCCTCAACTGAAAACCAACCAATTCCACGCTCTCTCTATTGAATACCCAAGGCTAAACATATATGATCCGATTCCTCAATGAATCCATATGGGTCGGGGGAGGACTCTACTCCCGAAAATATAGGTAGATAAAGTTCTGAAAATCATTTAAGGATATCGGAAGCTCCTATCGCTGAATCACCTGAGCTATCACTGAGATAAGTCCCTGAGAAGGTCCCGTCTGAGGAGCTATAATATTTGGTATCTATGGGGAACTACAGTCTGGTGAGCCAAATGAGGTTCTGGTGGTGGTGGTGGTGGAATAGGAACTGCAGGTTCTGCAGCTCTTGGCCATGGGCCTGGTGGCTGTTGTTGTCGTATAGCTAACTGTGCAAAGGCTGTTAAGGCACGCTAAAGTTTCCGAATTCCCGCAGTTAATTCTTTATTACCCGAACTACCGGTCCTGCCTCATCTGCTCTCATAACCCCCTCATGTACTGGTTCCACTCTCTGTCCCTTATCTGCATTAAGGGGAGGTGCCATTGATCCATAGTCTGGGTTTACATCCGGAGGTGCCCGATTACGTCGTGTCTACCTCTTCCTCTGATTCTAGGTAGCATGATATCTAGGTGTTTAAAGAAAGAAAATAGTTAATTTAATCAAAAAGAGCTATAATCAATTAGAATGAGACACACCTCAGAATAGAGTACTGGAGAAGCAGCCCCTTATATACTAGTACCCCGGGTATACTACATATATAAGACACTACTAATTTCTCACTGTAATCACTGACTCCCAAAACAATGCTCTGATACTAACTTTATAACATCCCCAATCCGGGAATGTTACCGGCAGACGACAGATTCCCACTGTCACCTAAGCCTCTGACTGAAACCAGAAAACATACATGCAAACATCTTCTCATCAAGTAGAATAACTGTGTGAAATATTAAACATGACACATACACAATCCAAATGTGATACAACCACACATATACACAAAGGTTATACATCACAGAAACTTAAAAGAAACTACATTCTATATGAATGTAGACACAACATGATGAACTCATAAAACTAGTGACTGCAGTTCTGCTCTTGTTCCAGAATCCTTGCCTCTCAAAAATACAACATTGGCTCACCAAAGAAAGGTCCTGCAAACCTGGAGAGTGAGGGGTGAGTCCTAAAGAACTCAGTGAGGGAGCGCTATAAAACCAGAAAACAAACAGTATTAGAATACTCATTTCAAAACAATAACTTTCAGAATTCTTAAATCATAAACCAAAGTTTTTTTTTAAAACTTTTGAAATCAACTAAGAAAACATCGGTATCATCATCAGAAATGTCATCGGTCAATCTGTACATAATCATGTGGTCTTGGGGCATTGTACGCACAGTCCCCCAAGCCACTAAACCAGAAAACAGTGGTGCTATCAGTGTTACCAACCTGTCTTTGAAATATTCGGGTCTATGGGCATTGTACTCACAGTCCCCCTAGCCCAAAACCCAGGATCTAGAGGCATCAATCATCTCTAGTCCTGTAACCCGTGTGCACACGTCTATATCCAGTATCAATATCGATGCCCATCAATGTCATGTCCGTCAATTCCATGTCTGTATCAAGTAACATATGAGGTGGGTTTTTCCCCATTGCCTCCAAAATCATAAATCAATGTATTAGAAATCATTTTCATCAGGAAAGCATTATTCAGAAACCAAGCTTTATCAAAGCTTAAATCATATTTCTCATTCACATGAAATCATCATTTTAAGTAAAACAAATTAATCAATGATCTTTAAAATCATAACCAAAACCACATTCAAAACTCTGAAATGAGTACTCCACTCACAGTGCTAAGGCAATTCGGGTGTGGTATGCGGCGTCGGTGATCTCCGAGTGGCTTGTCGTAGATCTAATGCCAAAGAAACCGTTAGCTTTTCATGTAATAAATGAGAAAAGTATATACAGTCAAAGGTAAATGTTCATGCCTATGGTATGACTTATCATGTGGTTACTCATCTATACTAAGCCCCTATAGTGCCCCTAAACGTCTTAGGATTAAACCAGAATGGTTTTAAAATAAATCATGGAACTGCATCGCGACGCGAATCAAAAATCCAGTAACCATGCTCTGTTTCACGCGTCGCGACACACGCTCTCTTGGCATCGCGACGCGTACCAATTTTCCAAGATCTGAAATTTTAATTACACTTCATACACCATCTCTTCAACACCATACAAACCACAATCATAACAAACATCTCTTAGCATCGATTTCACTCTTTAATACCACCATATAACCAAGTCATAACCATAACAAATGTACCATATAACATCAATTACACCTTCATACAACCATTTATAAATCCCAACTCAACTTCACATTTAAGAATTTTACAAATTCGGGAATTCCTTAAATCTCCAATTCATTGACTCAAAACAAATATTCATCATTAAACTCAAGCCAATAACATTCTTCAAGCATCAAGTCATCAAAACTTAGTAATTATAGATTTAGGTTTTTACCTTTCTCACCTTAAATAAATTATTTCTTCACAAGTATAATCCTTAAGCTCCATATCACACTTCAAGATTGCATGTGGCTTTGGAGCCCTAGATTTGGTAGAAATGGTGGAAAATTTTCTGGAAAGAAAAGGCTTGGGGTTTCTTTGCTAGGGAGAGAATAAGAGAAAATAATGGAGAGAAGGCAAAAACGTGAGGTGGGGACTTGATTTTTTTTTAATTCATAACAACACATAAGATGGACATTTGTTAACAAGGCTTAACAAATGTCACTAAGCCTTGTTAACATATGTCATAAAGTTTTAATATCACTAAACACTATCTAGCATAATGATATTAGTCCAACTATTAAAACTCTTACCGGACCTTAATATATTAACCCAAATATTATAAACATTGCGACTAAAATCGGGTTTTTATGCCATCTCTAAATTTATTTACTACCACTCGAAATAAATAATCCCGATCACTAAATTACTACCCCAATCAAGTTATGAAATACAAGTCGTTACAAGTAATAAGGAAAAAGATAATTGGAGAAAGTGTTTAAGAGGTAAAGAATATGGTTTTATGGAAAAATGACCAAGAATGAATGAGATTGTGTTCTCTTGAAAAACTGGAAAGCGACACGTGTCCGACTGGATGTAGAGGTGTATCCGGCCGGAAGTGATTGGTATGTCTGGCTGGGCATAGAGTTTATATCCGTCTGGATGTAGTTGGCTTCTCTCTAGCATTTAATCCTTACAATGCGATGTCTACAGTTGCCTCAACTTTGGTAGGCTTGTGTAGTGTGTGACAGTGACATGCCTATCAAAGTCATGCATGTATTTTCTCTTACTTGATTCTCTGGCATCCCCGAACTTACCTGATTTTGTAACATAGGCCTTCGAGCCTTCTGATGCCTTATATGATATTGAGATGCTCCGATCTCGCTAGGCTTCATTATTAGCTCCCTGGGTTGATAGACCAGTAGGACGCTGATACTTAAATCAATGTTGAGATGTTTCGATCTTATCGGGCTTCATCCCCACCTCCCATGGTTGATAGACTCACATGCAGCTGAAACTTCGATCATTTTTTAGATGCTCCGATCTCGCCAGGCTTCATTCCTAGCTCTAGTGGATGATAGACTCACAAGTCGCTGATACTTCAATCAGTGATGAGATGCTCTGATCTCACCAGGCTTCATTCCCAGCTCCAATAATTAAGGAACCCTCGAGTCTTCAGATGTTTCAATCGGTGTTGAGATGTTTCGATCTCACGAGCTTTCATTCCCAAATCCTGTAATTGATAGACCCTCATTCTGTCGATACCTCGATTGGTGTTGAGATGCTTCAATCTCGCCATGCTTAATTTCCATCTCCAATAGTTAATAGACCTACGGGTTGTCGATATCTCGATAGGTGTTGAGATGCTTAGATCTCTCCAGGCTTCATTCTCAACTCCAATAGGTAATAGACCCTGAAGTCCTCGGGCTTCATTCCCGATTAATATGGTTGATAGACCTGGAGGCCTCTGATGTTGTCTGGTATCTATCCTCATTCTGAGGTTGTGTCTCATGATGGCTTGTTTGTAGTGATTTATCCTTTTCACTGCATCAATACCCATGTTTTGCCAACATCATCATCGTTTTATAGTGATGCTCGCCCCCAGCATTCTAATTTGCCAAAGTTTTTCCACTTATATCTGGCTGGTGGTATCATAAATCCGGGCAGAGGTTGTCGAGTACGTATCCGATCAGATATGGGTCTAGAGTATAAAATCCCAGGTTCTTTCTCATTTGTTACTGATACCTCTATTTGCCAAAACATATCACTGTTACAAAACCTTAAAAAATCCTTTATCTCTATTGTTGTTAATGGCTTTCTTAGGTCTTCCAGATTTAGACCATGACCTCACAGACATTCATATCCCTTTCATCTCGAGTTTGGATCGAATCTCGAGTAGGCAACGTCTGTTCGGTCATAAGTTTGGGGATGTCGTGCCCACGCTGCTTTCTTTAGGGGATCATGCGTGTTTTTATATGGAACCGATGAGTTCCATCTCTATCATTTATTCTTTTTCATTTCTCATTTATTGGGTTTTGAATAATCAATTTATATCCAGCCAGAGGTTTTGCATATCCGAGCTGAATTTTGTTTATTCAGTCGGTGGTAAATTTATATCCGTCTGGACGTATATGTACATTCTTTAGGGATCTAAATATATCCAGCTGGATATTTAGACCCTCATTTTCATCTATAACCTAATCTAGGTGTAATATAGGTCTTATAAAGTTTTCATTTTACCAAAACTCGATATCTTGTGCCTGCAATACTATCCGGCCGGTTGTTCCTTACATATCCGACCGTACACCTTTCATATACGACCGCTCCTACAGATTATAGATCCATATCCGGTCGATCTC